>QQXO01000090.1:0-78750 GCA_003709845.1 Chaetothyriales sp. CBS 134916
ATAGCAGCTGAATCCGAAGGCATCGACTGTACAGAATCTGTACTAATCGTAACCGGCGTCTAAATGAACAGCGACTATAACTGAATGATAATGCCAACAATCAGATGGTGCTCAGTAAAGACAACAACGCTGACCGTGCTTGGCTAATGACAACGCCGACAATCATACTGCGCTCGGCCAACCTCATCTCGTCAACAAGACAATTCTGGATTTGCAGGTCTTGCTGTCTATATACAGCAAAACCTGGGGGGGTGTGTCAGAAGGGACATTGGCCGATAATCGGAGATTGGCTGATATCGGAGTCGGTCGCCAAGAGCAGAGTTTTCTCACCTATATATAGCTGCTCCTCCTTCCATAGCCTGCAATCCTTATACGAGTTCTTCCATTTGGCGCTGGCCGCCCTAGGCCACTTTTCGTTTGACACTCGGCTACCAGTTCGCTATCCTGTGGTACATGCTGGTCTAATAGCACTCTCCATTTGTCAGACTTGTCTGGTAGCTAGTAAACCTGTTCGATACGACAGTGCCCCCCACACAACCATTATATGCATAATCTGGTGGCTAGAGCCTAATATATCAAGCGGATCCATAACAGGAGTAAGACAGCTCTCTGTACCCAGACTGAATATGCTTGTTCCCCTTTCACCATTCTGGTAGGTTTTTCCAGTGTAGAGACATGATCGTACAACAGATGTAGAACCTACACATGCGCTACAACACTGGGCGGTACTGAGAAGTGAGGTAATGGAGAAATATATGTTTGGTACAGTAATTATACCTCTCGCAGGGTATTCTGGGGACCCTCTGTCCCAATCGTTGAAACAGCTGTGGAGGTGTAATAAACCTGAAGGATTGTCAAGAAAAATAAGTTAGTGAGAACCATTGGCAACAACAACCACCGAGCAAGGAGATAGGAGGCTAAAGTATAGAGCTCACAGCTACTTCGTATGCTCAATGGCCTCTGTTAAGCTGAGTGTAGGATAAACAAGTGCCCGGGTCTAGAAATGGAAATGGATTTTTGGAGAGGTCAAGATTTGGATATTCCTGGAAATAGCGTTGGCCAATCGCGGTTGCGTAGTCCCAACCAACTGCATTGCCATCTAGAACCAACGGCTATCTAAATAACCGGGCCAGGGAGGTGGGGTGGGGGAGGAGCACCCGGGAAAGGGAAGGGGGGGGGGGAGGTGGTTTGGTTGGGGCCGTCCAGAATCGTTCTTCTCCAAGAGCAGGTTACCCGGAACAAGCTAAATATAAAGGGTAACAGTTCATGTTGCTATATATACTGAGTGACTTACTTATTTATAGTCTCTACTAAGGTACTATAACAGTACCTTAAACACAAACATGTTACAATACTTGAGAAATAACGTTGTTTGGCGTTTAGAGAAAGCTATTGAAAGAAAAAGAGACTATATTGGACACTTGTCGGTGTTTTGTCAGAAACATGACCTATCGAGACATCCTGATGCAGATGCATGTCCTTGCCAGGTCAAAGAGTTTTGGAATCTTGACCGTCTTGATGAATCTGTCCATGGACTCAAGAATCTTAATCACTCGTTGTTGCGGTGGCTCATATGGTATATATGGTCCTCAACGAAAAATCCCTGGTTCCCTCAAGAGAGCATTCAAGTTTGGTCTCAAACAGATCAACCAATTGCAGCTTGGCAGAAGTTTGGCGTCGCTAGAAGAAATGGTGAGGTTGATCCAAGCGATAGGAGAGGATACGTCTACTTCCGACACTCGCGGGAAGTCTCTTCTCGGCCAGCTGCAGCGGCAACTTCAGAGTGATGGATTGTTGAAGAGGCGGAATCGCGCAAGCAGTACAGAAGTACGATGAGGAACCGGTGCAGATATCTCTTACATTCAGTGGGAGTCCCTTGCCTTTTATCAGAATTAGGGAGGTAAAGTTGGAGTTGTCCTTAGGATTGGCCGATGCCTTTATTCAATTCAAGAATACCAGAATGGTTAGCAGGTCTGAGAGAGAGGAACTTAATGACATATCAGGTGATATGACGGCTTCCCTAGAACCGCGCCAGATTGTCCCTCATTAATAAAAATGATCCAATACTCTGATTTGCGCCAAGGACCAGTTTCAATGTTTTCATCATCTCCTATACCGACAGCTCTAACCGCCCCATTCTCACCTCTTGCATTAACAAGCACTCCACAGACAGATGTAGATAAATTTGTGTAACCACCGTCGCCAATTTTTTCTTTGCCGATTGAAGCCCCTCCAAACTGCGATGTTGTTAGCTCTGAGATCTCCCATACACTCTTATATCATACTAGCTCTGAGATCAGTTGATCTAACTTCGCCTTATCTCTTACAGTATCCTCCCCAACAAGTTGTTTCATGTTCGCAGTAACTGGAACTTTGAGCGCTAGTTCAAATTTGTAAATATTAGAGATAATCAAGATATTGTGCAGTGAGGGGGGTTCAGTCACGTCCGTTTTCGGATAACAGAATGTGATATTACAACTGCAGCTTTGATACCAGAATTCTATCCAACCAGTTTTCTATACGGTGACAGAAATGCTTGGTCTGTATATACTCAGCGACAAATTTGTCCGTGTATGTTGGGACTCGGCCTCGTGGCGCCATGTGACATGGTGGGGCATTCCCCCGAAGTATAGCCGCAGACCGGCAACAGTCACTGACGTCTCCTCCACACTGGCCTTATCTGTATCCAGTTGCGGAGATACCGGATCCCCAGAAGCCAACTTCGCCAACAAACTCATCCAAAAAATGTGAGGTGGAGGATAGGGGGGTTCCGACAGCCCCTAAACCAAAGGCCTATTAGCAGCCCAGCCACCGCCCCAAACTTAGGTACCCACACGTACCCCCCTAACGCTCTCTCCTCGCGGCTCATCGCTTGAGTGGACCAGGCCTCGTTATCCCCCTCGTTATCCCCCTCGTTATCCCCCTTGTTATCCCCCCTCGTTCCCCCTCCTTATCCTCGTCATCTCCTTGTTCCCTTAGTCACCATATTTAGCTAATATTGTACCAATGCCTCTAAAACTCGGCAATCATGTTCAATCTTGTTTGGAGTATCTGTCAACAAAATTTCCAGAAGATATCAAGGTGGATTTTGGTCAAAACACATACCTTGAACCAAGGATGCTCAAATATGAATTATTTGTGGGCGTGGGCAAAAGGAAGGATAAGGAGAGATAGCTAGGGTCTGAACATATCTTCGCAGCATTACAGTACTGTGCTAAAGGACTCCCAAAAGCCCAGATCTTGGATCCCCTTGTTATTCAGCTCTTAAGTGAGGATCCTGAATGTAGGATGGAGCTCCCTGAAATTAAGGATGACACAGTGATATATATGCCAACGATAGTCAACAGAAATCACTGGGTCATGATAATTGCTGATTTCCAACAGAAGCAGCTACATCTCTTCAACAGTCTGGCAACCATAGGCCACCCTGGCCTAATCCGAGCAAATAGTCGAATAGTCCTCCAGCGATTTGGGTTGGACGAGACATGTTTGTCTGACAGCTATAGCTATGGATATGGTCCGCAACAAAGCAATGATCATGACTGTGGCTGGTGGACTATCCGTAACAGCATTGTATATATGGAGCAAGGGAAGCCTGAGCAAAGAGATCTGGAGTCAAAGGATCTTCGTTTATGGGGTCTAAATCTATTACTTTCGGGGTTTCTAAGTAGCATCAACACAACAATTCCTGATGAAATGTGCTTCAGCCTGGATAATACACCAATTGAGGAATGTATAGAGCAAAAGGCATTCAAACAGGCAGAATTGACCTTGAGAAATATGCGAAGGCTGGCACAAGATAAGCAGACCCCAGAGTTGAAGGTAGCTGACCTTCAAAAACTGCCAAAGGTATGTAAATGGTTGGCCTGGATGACACAGGGTTAACTTCTGTAGGATCTGGTGTCGCAGCTGTGTAGAGAAACTCCTGAGGCTGCCCAAAAGCTTATTGAAACTATTCAAAAGACTCTGCAGGAACAAGACAACCAGCAACCAAAGGGGAAGAATGTTGGATACTGCTCAGGATGTGAGAAGGAGGTTGGAAATCTCTACAATCATCGGCAAACATGTCTAACATATAAGAAACCAGCTCCAAAAGAACCCAAGGTATGGTGCGAAGATTGCAAAAAAACGCACTCTCTATCTAATGTCTCACGATGTCCACATAGGAAGAGGGCGCTCAGAGAAGGATAGAAGAGATAGAAGATGGAGTGCCTACCCAGGCACCTCTTAATGACTTGCTGCCACCACCCCATAGGCACCAGAAGAGATTGCCAGTAGTGCTAAAAAGACTCCACGCTATGTCAATGCCAAACAATTCCATCGTATTCTCAAGCGCTATGTCATGAGACAAAAGCTGAAAACGCCACTGTAACTCGGTTCTAAGGGAAGCAAGCCCTACCTCCACGTGTCACGCCACAACTTCGCTAAGCAACAACCCTGCGGTCCTGATGGTCGGTTCTTAAGCGCTGAGGTCACTGCCCAAGGGAAGAAAGTAGTGACCAAGAATGACACCACTAACAAGATACATATGAAGAAAGCCGAAGAAGCCCAGCCTAACACGCCTTCGTAGTGTGTGCCAAGAGCAGTCAGCTGAACTGAGACAGGCAAGACCTGAAGAAAATGGTCAGACATAAAGCTTCCGATTGAAACTCGGCAGCGATTTCTTGAAGGACTGGTACAACTTGCGGTAACTGCTTCTCGCGGACTAGTAAATTGAAAGTAGATACATAAGGAGTTGCCGATTGCGATTAGTGACTTATCGAAAGCGTAGGAGTCTGCGGAGTGCCTGTGAAGGAATCACCATCACGGGTTGCCATCATGTCAGATGTAAGTTAGTCATATCACATGTCGACTGCCCGAAAGGTCGGGGTGATGTGGCTCATTATGATTGGCTTGGAACCGTGAGGCTTGCCTGCCCGCAATATCAGCGGGATCTTATTAATTTGCCGGCATCGAACCTGAGGCCAGGCCGTCGTCGTAGAGACCGAGGGTCGGGGGGCATCCTTTATTCAGGCTAATGCACCCCAATCATAAAAGATAGTGGTTATTGCAGGCTTGAGTATAAAAGTGCGTGAAGGTGGCAGCAGAGAGCGGAAAGTTTTGCTAGATCTTGACTATTGATCGGGTAGTCTGTTACAACATGTGTGAAGACGCTTATGTATTTGCGAGAGGATGCAGTCACTACTACGACAAAGATATCCGAAGGTGTCAACAAGCAATCCAGAACAACACCACCTGTCCGCCGCCTCGTGAGCGTGTTCGGTACCCTCAAGAGGATCACGACGGAAAATGCAAAACTTGTCGAGGCCACTCTCCTCCCGACTCAGACTGGTAAGTTCTTCTGGTATTACAATGCTATGCAAGACTAACTTCCTGTAGATCCGCATCGAAAGGACGTGACTGTAGTCGGAGCTGCTGGCTGTGAGAATGTTTGGCCCAAAGCTTGGGCAGGCTGTTGTAAGTCAATCAATGACGTAGAAGCCCCCTTGGCAACAAATCCAGTTTTGTCATTCTCAACTCTTCTCACTTTTAAATCTTTAATTTCAAAACTTCGAGCAACATGACATCTAATCTAGATCCGGCGAGTAGTATCCGCGTTGCAATTCGTTACACTACCGTTGACGTACCTGGATTATCCGCTGAGAGGGCCAAGAAAGTCGCGGATGATTACGCTGCGCAGAACTTGGGACGACATTTCGACGCCAAAAAAGATTATATCCATCTTCCATCCGACTTTGATAGCAGTGAGAGCAAGAGAGTATGGATATTGTGTGATTTCAATGTCCATGATCCCATTGAACATGTGGAAAAGGTCCTCTTGCTAGCTGAGAGGGTCACATATGGCCAAGAACAACAACCGTAAGTGTTTTGGCTCTTTCTCGAAAGCGTTTGCAGACACTATGTCTTAGGAATTTCAAAAACTACACCTCACACACCCTGGACAGCTATACACGCCTATATCCTTGGGGTGGGAGAGATAACGAATGGCAATACCGTCTTCAGCAGCGTCAGGAAAAGACGAGCGACATTACAAAGCAGAAAACTCTAGATCTCTGCTGTGTCCGAAGCGAGGGCGATAATCATACTCATGCTTGTGGTCAATATACACAGGTTCGGTCTTCTCAGACTTCGACATGCAGCCGTTAATCGCCGCTGTTCGTTGTTAGTAGTAGTAGATCGGCGGAGCCGGGAGTGGACGGCGGGGAAGGGCCTCTGAGTCAGGCAGTTGGTCGGGCAATGTGAGAAGGAACTACGCTGGCTTAGGGATAGTACAGCGCAGTACTGTATTTGAGTCTATTGACCAAACTACATCTACAACACTCGGCACAATGCTCAAGGAACTCCTGGAAAAGATAGCTGAAGCGCAACTTTGTACACCTCTTGCTATTCATGATACATCATTTCACTGGCGCTATACCGACGACCTCGACTTGATCCCCCTTCGACTTCTCCTCGCTTCTGAACTACCCCCCCACCCCCCCCTCTTCGCTCGCCTACCTTGCGTCGAGGCCGCAGGTTGTATTTCCTTATTGGTTCCTTGCCCCGACTCCTTCCATCTTGAGAAGTGTCCCGCGTGCCCGCCTGGTTGCGTGTCCTCAAAGTCTGGCGACGATCAAAGCCGGGTATCTTGTGTGCGTCGTGATCCGAGAGCCACATCTTTATCTTTATCTGACATAAGTACTTCCGACTCCCAGTAGGCCCTTCTTGCTGTTTGAGAACACTACAGCAGGTCGCTTGCTTGAGTAGCCCCATACGCTCATCGTGTCGATGGGTGATGTCTCCTTCCGGCAAGTTGGCTTGACTTGGACTCTGTGACCGCGGGCTGCCTGGCTGCTCGGTGGCCAACTGGCCACCAAGTGCCACTGGCGGACCTGGTGGGGGAGGAGTATCTGGTTGCCGGCTGGGGAGCTGAGTGCACGAGCTGCCACCGCTCTCCTCTACATTTGTGTGCTCTCCTGCCTGCAGCTGCTCTGGTTCCTGCTGTGACTCCTCGATAGCGGAAATTGTAGGATATGGCCACTTAACTCTGCTAGACACCTGGCTTGCAGCATGGCACAGAGGATCGAGGGGGGGTGTGGCTGGGATCTCAGGGGACATCGAAGTATCAGCCGAAAGGTCTCGGAGGGACTGTGCCGCGTGAGACCTACCCTCGAACGAAGCCTCGGTGTCCTGGGTCAAGTCAAGCGTAGTCTCGCAGACAGTTGTAATCGCATCCTGTACAATTGATTTAGTCTTTCTAATTACGCATGGGTGTTAAGGTACTCACCTCGCCCTCGTTGCTGTCGTTTGTTAAGTCGATCATTTGGCCGTTATTGCTTGTGAGACTGGTGGCTTCCCCATTATCTTTGGAAATATCCTCATCATCTTCGGAAAGATTCTCAGGATGCTCTTCCCAAAGATCTTGAATGGCGGCCCGTGCAGCGAGAGCTGGACCGCGCGAAGAGGGAGGACAACCCATTCCAGGGCCAGAGACTGCACCGGAGAGTACTGGAGAACCAAGAGAAGTTATGCCACTCTCTCAAGCAGTTGAAAGTGAAGGAGTGATGTAGCCAATGCTGTGTGCTGGTCAACTAGCACAGCTTTATAGGCAAGCATCTTGCACAATGCTCCCCTAGCTTGCGCAGCTCCACATGGTGCAGTCTAAGACACCCAGTTCATGCCCAGCGAGGATTCTGTGCTGCGCAACTTGCTCCGCCGCACTGTAAAGCATCGCATTGGCCCATAGAGTTAGTGGACTGGTCTCTGTGATGGCTGCAGCTCAAGCAGCTCCGAATTCTCGTCGGTTACACAAAGAAGACACAGGTCTGTCTGCCTTGCCATGTTTCACCCGCAGAGCACCACAACCACCCACACAGTGTGCCTGGCTGTTGCCTATGAACCTGGTCTGTCTCGCAAACACTGCGTGAGCGGCATGTCCTGCCAATAGCAACCAATTGCTCTGTGCCTTCCTGCTAATGGACCCCTGTGTTCATCGCAGGGGCTGTGACTGCCACTTGTCGAGGGGGGGGGGGCGCCACTCATCAAGGGGGGGAGTCGTTTTCGATTCGATCGGGTCAATCTGGCCACCTTGATCCCGGGGCAGATTGTTTTCGGCTCACGACACGTTAGGGACTGCCTCTGGCTTCCAATCGTCAATCCACAGCCTGAATGGCTTCTCCTAGCTGGCGAAAGATCCGCGGTCGTCGGGCCAGTATGCTCGCCACCAAGCTCCGAGTATGAATTGAGAAGGACAGGCTGCTTTGTGTGTTGATTCAATCTGTGAGAGCTCCAGGATGGGGAGGAGCAATCATTCCAGGTGGGTTGCAGCGCCTAAATACAAGTGACGGAGCGCCGCGTCATGCTCACACTTAAGGTGTTGCGGCCGCCTAAGTTACGCCAGGAGACTTAGGTCTGTGCTTGTCGGGGGCACGAGTGCCGGGAGCGCAAAGTAAGTGAGAGAGGTTGGTTGTCGGGGGGCAAGTACCGATCCAGTGATAAGGGTGGTAGAGGTAGAGAGGAGGAGCTAGTTGTCTCTCTGAAAACCGATGCTGCCGCTGCGACTTGAATCTAGAGAAGTAACAGAGGGTGTAGCTGAGCCCCTGGGGGGTGTGGTGGCGACAAGGCCTTAAGTCAAGACCGAAGGGTACAGCGCCTCGAAAGGAAAGTGTGTAGACGTCGGGCCGTGGGCTCGGGAAGAACGGCGAGGGTTGGTCTTTGACAGTGTGACGGCCGCTGTGACGGCCAGGTAACAGCCAGGTGATGGGCCCCACTCACAGGCAGCAGCCTTGATTACCACCGCAGCGACTGTGGATTCCGGAGAAGTGGACAGTATCGGAATCGTCCCTCACGACATTCATACGCTGTTTTGACGGCAGCGTGATCGTCTCTATACAACTGCAGGAGGATGAGATGTTGTGGGGTGGTTAAGAGGAAAGAAAGATTTGGGAGGATTAATAAATCAATCTGAGGATCAGTCCGAGGCTGAACATTCGGAGACGAAGCGGGAAGGGAAGGCGGCTCGATAAAAGGCACGTAAAGTACGGGAGCCCCAATCACATTTGTGGAGTGGAGAATAGTCTTTGGGGACCAAGGGGGCCAAAAGAGGGGGCGCAGCGCTCACCCGGCGCCTCTCTCGCAGGGGGGTGATTGGGGGTGATGGTCGCGCGACAGGCGGGTGAGTAGAGCGGCAACTCACCCACCGAAAGAGGGAATAATTTTTCCAGATGCTTGGCATCTCTTGTCACGTGTATGGGTGACAATATCCACTGGTTGGAGGAGAGATTTAAGGTCCCTAATGAGGCCTTGCAAATTGATGAAAAATGGAACAATGGTTCCCAAGGCAAATGGGGATAGACGAGTATATTGCTGAACTAATCTATCTAGGAGCTAAGAGTCGCCCTGCGAAATCGGATGCTCTACCTCTTAATGACTTTATTAGTTCAACGATCACAAGTCTAGCTGGTTTAATATATACTCAAAGTATTTCACCCGAACCCTGCGCTTGTACAATTGCCCACTATCGAATTGGGCGTGTCCAGAAGCCCTCAGATAGCTTATGAACAGGATATTGCCCACCATCCCATGGGCTGGAGAAGGCACAAGCAAGTAAGGTCGATCAAGCGCTAAAGGAAGGCATTCGCCATAGGTAGACCCTAAGACGCACTAGGAGGATAGGTGGAGGCAGTCTGTCTAATGGAAGAGATGTGTGGGCGTGTGAACGGAATCACGATAGGCATACCGGTATCTGCTCAAGGGAACGCAGACAGAACTACTTACTTCAAAATACGGCATTAGGCAGAGCAGGAGAGAGGGAGAGCAGAAAGAAGAACAGTGGCGAAGGCGACAGGGATGAATGCCAACCTTATGGCAGTCACTTCTGACACTATGTCGCATGAGGCAGTTACTGTTAACATTCGCTCATCGCCGTGACGGTGAGCGCCGATGTGATAAACGCGGCTGATCGGAGCCTGTCGATCTGCTCGGAACCCGCCGATCTGCTCGAAATCGGCCGATGCTACAAAGCGATATGTATGACCAGGAATTCCCACCTGTCGGCAGGTATTAGAACAATCAGTAAGTTAATACGAATATTGTCTTGGATAAAAAGAAGGAATGTGGCCCGATCACTGGATTAGGTTAGTCTGATCCACTATCTCAAGCGATATGATTGGCTGCTGGGCATTCCTTTGAGGTCTTGGCACTCATCTGCCACGTTTCATCTAGAGCTGGGAGAATCTGGTAGACGGGGGGACAGATAGACAATACAAGAGCTGATCTCACGTACAGAGCGCAAGAGGCGCACCGAATGGTTGACAATCCATCATATTGTAGCGACTGATCTTACCCTTCAACAAATAAATCAAGGCAAGTCAACAATGACGTCAGATTAGGGTAACTAACCCTCCGCATCGTGTTTGTCAGTCGGCTGCTCCCTTTTTCGATTGGATGCTTGGTGTGTGATAAGGATGCCCTACAATACAAGCTGCACGACAACCATAACTGACAGAAGGAAGAAACAAGTTAGAGATTTAAGAGAGCTTAAATTCTTGTCATAATGGATGTATAGTGGCCGGCTAACCTTCTGATTTGAAGCTTGGGGTTCATTCATCATGGCGCAGCAGGCAATCTATTTTGGACGCTTTGTTGACACGCCAAAACTAGACGACATTCGGATACGGACTGGTGCTTTGCTTGTAAGTTGCCAGGACAGGCGAGGAGTCATATCTAAAGCAGACTGGACGGTCACTAGTCCGAGTGAAGCTGCCAGTAGACTTGGTGTTGAGGTGCCCGTGATCACCTCCAAGGAAAACGGGTTTTTCTTCCCTGGCTTCATAGGTAAGTACTGGCCATATTGACAGCGGACAGTAGCTTTCTCGATTACTGACCAAGTCTCTCCAGATACCCACATACATGCCTCTCAATATCCCAATGCTGGCATATTCGGCAAATCGACTCTGCTAGACTGGCTAACGACATACACCTTTCCGCTCGAGTCATCCTTGGGCAACGCCGCATCCCCTCTGTATGCCAACAGCACGACTCCTGTTGATCCATTGTCCCGAGCTAAGGCCGTCTACAACCGCGTCGTTTCCGCCACGCTCGCCCATGGCACCACCACAGCCTCGTACTATGCGACCATCTCAGTCCCCGCGACCAACACCCTCTCGAAAACCGCCTTCGAGAAGGGCCAACGAGCCTACGTTGGACGCGTCTGTATGGATAACCCAGCCACCTGCGCGGAGCACTACCGCGACGACAGCACCGAACAGACTCTCCAGCATGAGCACGAGCACATCAAATTCTGCGAATCACTTGATCCATCCGGTGAGCTGCTTGCACCCATCGTCACCCCTCGCTTCGCGCCATCATGTCTCGCGAGTACGCTCACCGCGCTGGGCCAACTTGCCAAGGAGAAAGACCTGCGTATTCAGACCCACCTTGCCGAGAACGTGGACGAGATGAAACTAGTCAAGGAACTGTTCCCCGAGCAGGCCTCCTACACCGAAGTCTATGACACGCACCAACTGCTCACGCCCAAAACGATTCTGGCGCACAGCATACATCTGGACGCCTCCGAGATCCAGACTATCAAGGTCCGCCAATCGAAAATCAGTCACTGCCCAGCCTCCAACTCAGCCCTGGGTTCGGGTTTCTGCCCTGTAAGGGTGTACCTAGACTCAGGCCTCGATGTCGGCTTGGGCACTGATGTGAGTGGAGGATACTCGCCTAGCATTCTCGAGGCCGTTCGCCAAGCGTGCCTCGTTTCGCGTCACGTGGGCTATATCCACGGCGGAGACAGTCGGCATAGTCTATCCGTCAACGATGCGCTGTACTTGGGTACGGTGGGCGGCGCGAAAGTAGTCGGCATGGAGGGCAAACTGGGTGCCTTCGAGGAAGGCATGCTGTGGGACGTCCAAGAAATTGACCTGGGAGACCTGAACGACGAGGGTGAGCAACTTGGCGACAGCGGTGTGGACATATTCGGCTGGGAGAGCTGGGAAAACAAGGTGGCAAAGTGGGTGTGGGGCGGTGACGACAGGAATGTGAAGCGGGTGTGGGTAAGTGGCAAGCTTGTGCATGAGAGGAATCAGGCATGATCAGAAATGCTGAAGGGATTTCGACAGCTGTGATTTCTGCGAAGGTGCCACACAACTCTTATGCCTCCAACAAGACGACTCCTCAGGCTAAACCTTAATAGCAAGGGGATAGAGAAATATGCCGCTCTCTTGACCTTGTGAAGAACAATCTGTTTGATGGTGCTTTGCCATTTATAATCCGCAGGCAATATTTTGAAGCAGATTTAGAGGGGATCTTCCTATAAGGCTTCTCTATTCCACAAGGCCCTATCTTACCTACCTGGTCAACGATTGAATCACTGAGGGGTCTTTTGCTTGTGCTTCATGTCCATCGTCAGCCGCTCAGAGGGGGTAGCTTGCCACGAATTCCTCGAGGCTGGTTGGCTCGTACCCAGAGTACTTTGTGATATTTGCGACATTCTCACTGTAGAAAGCCTCAGGGTAGGGGTCCTTGTTGAGCCAGGCCTCTTGCGTAGCAATCAAGTAGTTGACAATTAGGGTTGGAACTTCGGGGCTGAGGAATTTGGCATACTCCTCCTTGGTTGGTCGAATGATCCTGAACTCTTTGCCAGTGACTTTCTTAATGATGTCCCATTGTTGATCTACAGTGAGAATCTTCGGTCCACAGAGGTAGACAATCTCCTTGGAGCCAGCGGAAGGGCGATCGACCAGAACAGCGCCGCCAACACGCCCAATATCCCGCGGAGCAATGGCATCTCCTCTGAGGTCGCCAAACAGTATCCAGGCCTCCCAAGGCTGCTTTGTCTTGTTCAGTGACCGCTTAAGTGTATTACTCGCGAATTGAGCTGGCCGCAGGGACGTGTGAGCAATACCCAGGTCCTCAAGGGAAATCTCGACTTGCGCATGGAAATAGGGATCAGCTCCTTTTCCTCGACTGCGCGAAGATCCTTGTCTCGAGGGACAGTGAAGCTTGACAAGAACACAACGTACTCGATTCCGGCGTCTTTCATGGCCTGCAAACTGCTTTTCAAGCCGTCGCCAGTGCGAACGAAGTAGGTAAAAGCAGCTTTGGCCTGAGATTGCTGTACAGCCTCTTTGACTGATTTCGGGTCGGAAAGATCAGCTTTGATCCGGCTGTAGCTACCGCTCTGCTCTTCTTCCTTGCTGATGGCAGGGATTGCTTTTGTTGGGTCCCTCATGGCCAGCCATACTTTTGCGCCTCGCTTGTGGGCCTCGACTGCTGCGGCACCACCGACAGCACCTGTAGGACCAAAAATGATAACGGTCTCGTATTTGATTGCCATTTGTTTCGACGCCCTTGATGTTGCGACCCTCTCGGAGAGTCGTGAATAATGGTGCCATCTATACCTTAATTATATTGTAATAGATTAATTAGTTTAGACTTTCTACAGTCACTTAACCCACTCCACTCGGAACCAAATCCAATCCTGCAATCAGCCAGGATCTCGTATGTAGGAATGAATGGTCCCGGAGATATCAGAATGACATGTTCCGAAATCCTGTTAACTTGCAGATCGGAAAAGCTCTTGTGAGTTGATAGGCTCGCGTTTCAACTCGGCACCGGTCAGGTACACTATTGGCTCAGTTCGCTGTCATTACCTAAAAGAGAAAAAGTACTGGGATGAGAGGCGAGATTTATCAAGACGCTGCTTGAAAGCTCTTCTTGCGACAAAACATTGGCCTTCTCACAGTCCTGAATTGGCGAGGTGATATTGTGGTACATCGAGAGACTAGTTAGTGGATAATGTTAAGCAATTTGTGGGCGACGACGGCAAGGCGTAAGTTAGCTTAACTCCACTATCACCTACCATGTCGTTGACTTCGGTCCTCATAATTCGACTACCTTCACGTACAGCAGACTTGTGATTGAGAAAAACGTGCTAAGGCGGGTGTACGCTGCACCGGACTCCTTTACCACGAACACCGACAGCGTCAGCCAGGACATCGCTGGAGCCTTGAAGACTGCCAATGCAGCTTCAGTCAGTAGCCAAACATGCAACTTTGTGGCTCGCAATGGCGTGAGAGATGACTATGACAGCAAGGTTAACGAGGTGCGGGAGAAGATCACGTCGTTGTTGGGGTGAAGGAAATCCAGCTGGCGTCGCATTTCGAGGAGGACACAGCAGCGCTGAGCAAGAGCAAAGATGTAATAAGTTGCTAGACGCCTGTTGCAGACTATCTAGTTCGTTCGCCGACCACGCGCACATCCAGAGCCGTGAAGACAGTTATCTAATCCTTGGCGGGGCAACTCTTAGCTATTTCGAGGGACTTCGCAAATGA
Source organism: Chaetothyriales sp. CBS 134916 (assembly GCA_003709845.1). Taxonomy (NCBI): domain Eukaryota; kingdom Fungi; phylum Ascomycota; class Eurotiomycetes; order Chaetothyriales; family Domatiomycetaceae; genus Domatiomyces; species Domatiomyces globalis. The sequence goes on from QQXO01000090.1 coordinate 14,319, forward strand.
CGACCTGCTGCAGGAGTGGTTCCGAGAGGACCTTCCTTACCTACTAATAATAAGACATCACGGATAAGAAAGTATGATCGATGTCATGTTTTAATAATATTTTACGTGTCTTTCGGTTGGACCTGGACTAGCTAGTGGACCTACAGGATCTTAGCCAAGGTCGAGCTTTGCTGAGATGCATTCATCATACTGTACCTTTTCTCTCTCACATGTGATTCTTTGAACCTGGGTTTGCCTCAAAAGGAGAAGACTGCACATACAGAAATTCGGTAGCTGGGATCCGGCAGGATGATTGGCAGCCCACATTGGGCCGATGCTCGCCGTACCTTATATGCTCGCCCTCCTCGGCGCCATTGTTCTTCGCAATCCCTTGCTCTCTTCGCTGTCATCATCCCATCCATCCAGTCCTAGTGCCTTGAGCTCGCCTTCCATTTTCAGCTTCGCCAGGTACTCTTTCCCATAGCTGTAGCCGACAGCGTAGATCTCGTCGAACTTGCTAAACTCCAGGGTCCCATATGCTTCGATTGGCGGGCGCATGTAGAGCACGCCGGGAGTGGTCTTTGCTCTTTCGAGCGCATCGACCGAGCTGACATAAGCAAGACGTGCTTGTATGTCAGATAACGTGGGAGGGTTAGGGATGGTTGAGAATGGATTCCATCGATTAAACAGCGTCCAGAATCCAGACAGTGAATCGCCGAAAGACTGGGGAGTATCATCATCTGCGCTCCCAACATCAACGGCAAAGACCAGGTCTGCTCCAAGGTTCTTCATATGAGCAGTTGTCAGGTTATCAATATAGCCACCATCAAGCAGCATGCTTCCGTTATCGCACATTGGTGGAATAAGACCTGCCAGTGACATGCTCGCTCTGACATACCGCCATGCGTAGCCAGAAGTGTGGATTTCAGGTCTCGACTTGCTAATGTTTGTTGTGTTGCAATAATACATAAGCCAAAAGTCCTCGATCTGTGAGTCGCCAAACGTCTTGAAGAGACCCCGATTGAACTCGTGACCGGTTGTGTAGGAAGATGACGGGTAAGTGAGGTCAAGGGCGAATCGCCACATACTGCCCATGCGCCCTGCGAATTTCTTCGCGCGTCCGTACATGGGCACAACATCGCCATCACGTGCCAACAGCGCGCCCATGAACGCGCCTATCGACGTGCCGCCGATGATATCAATGGGTATACCGGCCTCTTCCATGGCACGAATAATGCCGACGTGAGCTATGCCTCGTGCTCCTCCTCCACCAAGTACGAGGCCGACTGACTTGCCACATAGTCGGCGTGCCAGTCGATGGAAATCGCCCTTGAAGGGTGTATCTGCGGAATAGATCGGAGTCTGCCGAACACGACGCGAAGTGTATTTCTGGATCTCTGCCTGCAAGACTTGTACCCGCTGTCTGATAGCTGTGCCTATACGTCGAGGCGGAGACAGTGGTGTTGCTTCAACGCTCCCTCGATAATTCATCTGAATGTGGTGATGGCTGCCATTGATCCACATTCTATTTTGTAACCACCTTCTGGTGAGCCCGGGCGGACAATAACGCTCGGCATGAAGCAAAACAAGCTCCTTTCGAGACGTCATCTTCATCCCAAGCAAAAAGCGTTCATATTCTCCAATACTTGGTGAATCTTCAGCAATACCGACAAGTAAGATGCAATCAGCTTGAGTAATGCAGGTCTGAGTCCACAATGCATTCACGTTGGTATCTGCGACATAGAGCACCATCCCGTACTTTTCTTCCAAGTCAGCCAGATACTGCGCCAGTTTAAGCCGGCCCATGCGACTGAATGCGTGGCGACCTAGGTGATTGAGTACTATGGCTTGGTTGAGAAGTGTGACACCACTTGGAATGCCGACTTGTGTCAAAGCTGCAAGAAGGCGGCTGCCAAAGTCGATGACTGGCACTCCGGCCCTGACTGGGAGGATGGCAATTGTTCTAAGATTCAGTGTCGAGGTCGACGAATCCGACAAAGCCGCGCGCTTCCTCTCCTGGTGCCGCTCATTTCCATGGTCTTCCACTAGTTCTCGCATACGTGACGCAATGATCTTGGATAGCTGTATGGTAATTGAAGGATGCTCTTGAGCGAGACTGTCGAAGAGGGATCTAGGAAGCTTAGCCAGCTCAGTATCACGGATGGCATGCAGCGTTGCCGGTCTGGTGTCCTCGGTCATGACCTCGAGCTCGCCAATGCTGTCCCCTTGACCGTATTCACCTGTCACTTTCATGGTACCATCTCCAAGCTCGCGGACAGATCGTAGACGTCCATTTAAAACGATGTAGATTGCGTCACTCTCATCGCCCTGGTGAAACATGACTTGGCCGGCGTTGACTTGCACCCACTCCAGTGCAAAGTCGATGTGAAGAATCAGCCGAGGTATCAAACTTGTCAGACGCTTAGCCATCGTCAGCAGCACAATCGGAAATTTCTCCGCAGCCCGCTCGAGGGCCGCTCGAGGCAGAAATCCAACATAGACATCAGTCTTGGCCGTGACATCCGTGAATGATCTTGATGAGGACATGGTGCCGATGTAGCCGGCTATGCCTCCAGGCTTGACGAGGAACAATGACTTGTGATTAAGTCGGCGAGAGTCTCTTGCATAGCCAGGTATAGATTGGGCCCTTGATCCAGTTTTTGACCGGCGAAGCTGAGGAAATGCATCGCCATGCGAGTGCCTATCCTCGGGCGAACCCGGAAAGTTCCTTCGGTCGTCCTTCTCATCTACCGGGATAGTCACATCTAAGAATCCGTCTATCACGTAATACAGGCCGGGGTTACGCTCTCCCTGTTCTACCAGCACCGAGCCTTTGGGAAAGAAGACGATCTCGATTTCGTTAATAAGCTCCTCTCTCAGGGTCCGGCCTTGACTCAAGCTTGCCAACGAGACGGAGATGCTTTCACTTTCACCATCAGCTGAACCTTCGTAGGGGTCAATGAAACCAAATGCGTTGTTGAAGATGGCTGTCTGGCGCTTGGCATCATATGAAACCATTCTTGGCGATTGCTCAACGGAGCCGCCACCTCTGCGAGTGGCGTCTTTTGCACTTTCAACAATTCCAAGTGCCTGGATCATGCTTTGCAGGACAGAATCACGGAAAAGTTCGTGTTCGCAAAATGAATCTTGTCGGTGGATGGACCCATTCTCCAATACTTGATGGAAGAGGGTTGGGTCTTTTTGACTCAGTGGGCTGGCGGCAGCATCCAGTCTTACATCTGGCGGTTCGATGTCTTTCTGTTTTGTATGGACGAAACTGCTACTGGAAGGGCGAGGAAGCGCATGTGCCGGTTGGGCGAGAGCAACCAGGTCACCTGCGCTGACGTTTGCAGTCTTGCGAGCGGACGCATTCTCGCCGGGGGCACTAGGAGCAGTGCTGACAGATCTGGAGGCCGATAGCGTTGATGCCAATGCAGCTTCCTTCCTCAGAGAGCTGCTAGACCTCATCATGCATAGTGACACAGGGTTGTGCAAAGCAATACCTTTAGTAATGTCCTCCCCATCGAGCCGACCTCTTTCTTTGGCAAACTTGTCGCGCAGACGATCGAGAGCACTTCCACGAAGATGTGCTGGTAAATCATAGCTCGTGTATTTGTTCATCAGTTTCTCGATCTGCAGGAGTTCGGACGTCAGGCCGAGGTACTGGTGGGCAGTGGAAAATGACACTCTCTGAAGGCGGGTGAGGATAACCTGGACAATATGGGCTGTGGCTCGTGGATAGACTCTGGTCAAACGGCGGAAAGCACTGGCAGGAATGATTGCAATAGTCGAGTCGACAGTCGCTCGCGCGACAATATCAGGATGTGCAGACTCACGCCGGTGCGGCTTTCCACGTTCCTTTGCGGGAGTCTGCTCATCATATGTGGGCTCTAAGCTAAGTGGAGGAACGCGTGCAAGCCTTGGATTCATTGCAGCACTGTAGGAATCATTGAAGAGGCCTGACTCAGCGGTGGTAAAAGCGGGAGTTGGCGGGTTGGTCACGGCCGGGGTGGCCGCCGTAGACTCAGGTGTCAGCGGCACAGTTGTGCCGGGCAGGACGCTCGAATCGTCGTGGCGAAGTTTGATGTCTTCGGTAAAAAGGGAGAGGATGGAGAAAAGAGAAGACATGGAGGCGCCGTTCTTGACTTCAGTGAGAAGCTGGTAGCCTTGGTTACCTTCGTGGTAGCCATCTTCATTCTCAAATATCTGACTCTGGTCTGACCCGTCCACACGGAGAGACTTGACGAAGATCTGCACCACTCCATCTACGACGAGGCTGAACCCCTTCTCCTCTTCAAGCAGCAGTGTCTCCCCTGCCATCAGCTTCCTCGTCTGCATGGTTCTCGTCAGCTCATGGAAGACGGGCCGTTCCAGGTAGCCGAAGACTTTGATAGCACTGAAGAACTCGTCCAGGTAGTTGGACAGCCCGGGCTTGGAGTCTCCTTCTTGAGAGTCGGGGAACAGCTCAATCTGGGGCTGTTGTCGGGGTGGCTCTTGGGGAAGGCGGGCGTAGACGTTGAGTAACCGATATCTGATGAGCCAGATGATGGCGGACACTACAGCTAGTACGATGAGCAGGAGCGTCGTGAAGTTCATGGTGAAGGTCAAGCTCATGGAGAAGAGAGTGAACAGCCATGTCGGAAGGGTGAGGGTAGTAAATGTTACAAGCCAGAGCAGGAAGCCCGCCAGGCCCGTAAGAATAGACGTGGCCAGGCTCAAGAAGCCAGTGAGGATAAGGATGATGGCATTTGGCCCATTGATGGCTGCCTCGTGGATTGGAAGGACTGAAGGGCCGTTTGGGGGGGAGATTAAGGTCATCGTGAATGGCATCAAATCAGCTGAGTCCACGGTGGGTGGCCACCCCAGAAGCAGAGTTTGCGTGGGAGTCAAATGGACTTCCAGCCATTACTCAACCTAAAGTGTCATGTTTTGTGGCCATACTCGCTCAGTTCTCATGCACGTGAAGTCAAACCTGTCTCGCTTAACTTGCTATTTTGGTAAACAATCGGAAATCAAATCCGGTGTCGGAGATTCAAATCTGAAGTAGCAATAATAAACAGCGGTGCTGCTGCAGGGGTCGATTTGTCATCATTGTGCCCCGCAGTTCGACGAAGAGCCAACCTTCCTGTCGACCTTCTGAACTGTATGTACGAATAATATGTCCTGTTTAAATGGATTAATTACTATATCGACTAGCAGAGTTCGATGAACAGCCTTGGTCTGAAGCGATCATTGAGTCATTACTACAGGGCCTTCACCGACTGGAAATATCGGTTCGCCATGAGCTTCTCATCACCCTTGACCATGTCCCGCATCAGCTGCAGCTTCTCTTCTTTCGTCATGTCTTCTCCGTCGACTCGAGCTCTCCATTGTTTGAGCATGTCTTTGAGTAGACGGCTACCCTCTTCAATCTCCTCCTTTGACAGCTCCTCGGGCTTCTCATCTGAGGGAGTAGTGTAGGTGAAGTCTTCGAGTTCTTCAGCTTTCCGTCGAGCCATTTTGATAACCTTGTCTGGGAATCGGACGAGCTCTGCGACATGGATGCCAAAGCTCTGATCTGAAATGCCAGGCTCCACTCTGTACAGCAGTGTAACCTCTCGTCGCTTGTTGGATGACTCATCTGGTATGCCATTTGTCTGATCTCCCACGAAAGCCACCACATGCAGATTCTTCACGGCCTGGGGAAACTTGTCGGCGAGTGCAGTCAGCTCATGAAAATGCGTGGCGAAACAGCCAAATGCTCCGATATGCGAGACAATCTCCTCGCTGATGGCCCAGGCAAGCCCGAAGCCATCGTAGGTGCTTGTGCCACGACCAAGCTCGTCGATGATGATAAGTGAGTCTTTGGTTGCACTTTTCAGAATATTTGCAGTTTCTAGCATTTCCGCCATGAAGGTCGAGACGCCTTTCAGCTGTGAATCAGAAGCGCCGACTCGCGCTAGGATACAATCGTAAATGGTCAACTCGGCTTCAGTGCACGGTACGAAGCAACCAATCTGAGCCATCAGAGCTATACATCCAATTGTCCGGATGTAGGTCGACTTGCCACCCATGTTAGGTCCGGTGATGATCAGAAATCTTGAACTGTCTCGCTTTAATTCAACGTCGTTTGTGATGAAGTTGACATCGTCCTGGCATTCCATACACGGATGTCGTGCCTCTTTGAGAATGGTATCTCCTTTTCCTCGTTCATGCATTTTAGGTCGGACATATGCTGTCGGTGCGTGCACCGAGACGTGTGCGAGACTGATGATTACGTCCATGTGCGAGATGATACCGGCCAATCGCTCAATGACCGGGGTGTAGGAGGCTGCAACACCCACCACTTCCGATACTAATCCAGATTGCTGTTGGTTGTAGCGCTGGGACAGTTGATCATGTTCTCGTCGTAGGTCTTGCATAGTCGGTGTGGTGAAGTAGACACCATTTTTGAGTGTCTGGATCTCATGGTATCCTGACTTGTTGCGCATACTGCTTGCTTCGTTTCTTGTCAAGCGGAAGCACCAGCCATGGACACGATGATTCTCCAGCAAAAGCTTCTTGTTGATTTCTTGGCCCAGGTCCTTGCCCACTCTGGAATGTTGAACTTCCATTTCGTCCTTGATCTTGTCAAGCCTTTTACGGAGTACTCGCAGTGTCTCGTCGAATTCAGGTTTGATGATGAACTCGTGCCGATCAAGCGCGTCCAGATCGATTGTCGTCTCGACCATTTCGGCGAACCTGCCAAGAAGGTTGGCCTCCTTCTTTAGCTTGTCGGTATAGTACTCTGACAAAGGTATCTGGTACTGTTCATCCACCACCGTCTCGAGAGCTTCAATAAAGTTCGTCAGCCTGATGACGACTTGATAAGCCCGAACTACATCTTCAAGATTAGCATTCTTGCGGTGGAATTTCTTGACCAAACGGTAGAGGTCTGGGATGGATCTTAGATGCTCCTCTTGCATTGACTGACGGAGCTCGGTATCGGTGACGAATGCCTCGACCAATTGTTGTCGCTTCTCGATATCTCTCAAACTCATCAAAGGTTGTTTAAGCCATTGTGCCAACAGGCGACCTCCCATCGGTGTCTTGCAGTTATTGAGCAGGCCAAACACACTCATTGTCTTGGAGCCATCACGAGGACCGGGCATCAGATTGAGAGCCCGCAGGGCTGACGCATCGAGCTTCATGAACTGGCTTAGATCGTGCTGATACAATTGGTACTGTCCGAAATTTGTTGGGTCATTAAGCAAGCCTAAGTACTTGATAAGGGCTGTAGTGCTGCCCATAGCAAGCCGCTGATCCAACTGGGCAAGTATTCCACCGGAAGACTCGTCTCTTAGCAGTCGTGTCAAGTCTTGCTCGATGTCTTTGATGGTGAACTCAGTGGGCGGTCGCTCAGAAATGGTAATGCCGCACGAGTCACAGATCTGGCGGAGCTTGGCGTGCTCAGGATCTTTCCTGTCTTTATCGCTAGATAACAGACATTCCTTCACACCGAGCTGGATGAGCATACTCTCAAAATTGGAGTAGAGGTCATTGTCGAGAAATTCGCTGACACCCAGCTCTCTCACACTGGCGTCAGCAAAGCAGACACCCACGCTGCGAGCCTCGCCGGCTTTAGCACTAACTTTGACGGCCAGGATCATGGGCGCGCTCTCGCCCTGAGCGTCCATGCCGCTTCCCAAAATATCCTCGACATCTTGTAGATTACCTGGGCTGGCCTGACGGCTCAGTTTCCACTGTCCCTTTGCAGGCTCCCATATTTCAACACGCTTGCCCAATCTGAACAGCGCATCTCGTAAGAGGTCCCTGAAGGCAATGTGGGTCAGCGTGACGCTAGGCAACGCATTATCACTTCGGCCAAGATTGCGAATGACTGCTGTAGTCTTATACACCATTCGAGCAATTAACTCGGCATCCTCAGCATGGGCACTGTAATAGTCGCCACGGGAGAAGACACGGAGCGTGCTGCTGACATCTGTTTTGGGTGGCAGAGCTCGGAAGGTGCGGATGAAGCCGCCCTCGTCATCGACCTTCCCGCCAATGTCAATAACCTCACACGAACACACAAGACGGCCTTCATACCTTCAATTCTGGTCTAGCAGCCATCGTAGCGATGCTATGTAAACCCACCACTGTTCGAAACTGACCTGTTGCGCTGTAGAGCCGTCAACGGCGAACTCCTTAGACGCGTTGAGAGACGCGAGCAGGACGCGCAAAGTGGCTCTGTCACGTGATCAGCTAATTTAACCAATACCCTTCGTCCTTGGCGGTACCTTCATATTGTTTTTTGATCAGCACGTTGTTGCTGGCTGTGTTATTCAGATGCTGTAAAGATGAGAAGAAACCGGTCAGGGGTCGCGCAGTACTCGACTTGAACGAAATTATGATGGGAGGCGCGTGTTCTGCGTCAGCTGATACAAGCCTCCTCATGCAGTGCTAACCTGCTGGCCTCCTGCCGGCCTCCTGCCAAGGTCGTTTAGGAATATAGCCAGACCTGACTTGGGGTGTTTCCACTCATGTTGTGACCGATCTCTGCATGTTATGGAATTAATACATCCTCGAGTGCACATCTTCACTCCTATTCACAGTCTGACTATTTTCATACATATCACCTCTACTTTTTCTACACGCAATATGTCGAGTGTTTCTATGACAAGTACAAGATTTGCCGAGTCGCCGCTTGAGAAGGGCTCTCGCCTGGCAGCTGACTTTCCGAAAGTTGAACGCACACTTCCAACGCGACCCTTGCTGACTAATTTGTCTGTTCTTGGCACGGTCACAAGCAGTACGTTGGCGTCGTACACGTACATCTTAACAGATGGTCGCTCTGAGATGCGACTATTAGATGACTAACATCATGCTAAGGTCTCTTTGGCTCCAAGAATCCTTTTCGCAAAAGGTCGATACCGGAGCACAACCATGTCTGGGTGCTCGACAACACTGCCGTCAAATCTGCCAGCCCCCCGCCTGGCGCGCTTGAGCAATGGCAAGCGGAGTTTGTGGCTTGCTACTTTGTTAAAGGCCGAAAGGACATTACAGACTTTGTCTCTTACTTTGCTGATGAGATTGGCATTGATGGCCAGACTGGTTCTGATGCTGAGGCGCGGGACAGGATTGAGAAAAGACTTCAACCTTTTGTGTGGCAAACTGCCCCGGCCCATACGATCGAGGTGTTGATACCTTCCGGCGATGGCCAGCCTCCCCTGAAGCGAGTGCTTGGTCCCGCGAACAGCAGTGGGATTAGCTCTCATATCTTGCTCATTGGAGGTAATGGCGCCTGCGACGGCCAGGCGCTGCATGTTACCAGCCCTGGGTTCATGGATGTCAGCACGAACTTACGTTTTGCGAGTGCTGAGGGATGGGCAGTTCTTTCTGATATTGACGGTAGGTTGCGTCTCCAGCGAAGCGAAGCAGCTAACACTATTAGACACTATTAAAATCACAGGTACTACAGATCCGAAATGGGCGCTCCGGTCGACACTGGCCGATATCCCACAACCCACAGAGGGCATGGCAGAGTTTTACCGAATGCTCAACAAACAACTCAGCAATCCGGCCTGGTTCTACCTCTCAGCGTCTCCCTACAACCTCTATCCCTTCTTGCACGAGTTTATCGATTCCACATATCCACCAGGAACCATAGTACTGCGAGACTCGAGCTGGATGAGCTTTGCAGGGCTTCTTCAGTCCTTCACAGTCGGCGTCCAGAAGTACAAGGTTGACCGTGGAACCAAGATTCACAGCTGGCTACCGAAGCGCAAGTTCATCTGCATCGGAGACTCTACACAGGCTGACCCTGAGTCATATGCCGAGCTCTACCACAACAACCCAGGCTGGATTAAAGCCATCTATATCCGCACCCCGACTGACCTCCCACACATGGAGCAGAAGAATTCGCCAGAGCGCTTTGCCAAAGCTTTCAGCGGAATTCTCGAGAGTAGATGGAAGACATTCGTAGTTCCAAGCGAATTGACCGACCATCTCAAGAACGTCGTTGATTAGGTCGCGCGTTCTAATCGTGATGGTGCCGTCGAGGGTTTAAAGAAACCTTCTGCCTCTGTGGAGGGCAGTAGGACAGCCTAGTGAGGCAACGTTGTAGCCAGGTGCATGGGTATTCTCGGTGGTTGAATCAAAATTTCTTGTGCCATCGAAGCAGCCAAACCAAAAAGTCAGCCTAATGGGCCGAACCGTAACTTTCCCAAAACCTCACTCCTTATGAATCCACCCATCGCACAACCACAATTCTTGGCGTTGTCGGAAATAATCTCCGGGGATTTTCATCTACGCCCACACAACACTAAGTTCTGTGGACTGGCGTGACCAGGCACGGTGTAGGACGCAAGACTCAAGACTCGACCCCCATCGCTTCCGCCCATCCTCTCTTGCCTCTTTGCATACTTATTGCCATTATGCCTCAAGCCTTTGATCGATGCAAAGAGCGCCCTCAGCACATAGACGAAATCCTCAGAGGGCTCAACCGCTACAACCCAGAAACGACGACCACGTTCCAAGAATATGTCAGCCAACAATGCGAGGAGAAGTTCTTTGATGTCTATGCCTGTTTGGCCCTCTTAAAACTGTACGTTCATCCATCCGTGTCTGCTTGACTTGAACCTGCATGATGAACAACTTTTTCCTACCACGTTTCCTATTACCTGACTTGCCCTTTGTGGAAGCATGGAGATTGAAATATTAGCTCTATCTGAGAGCTCAAAGACAAGCAGATGTAGTGATCAAACGTGGTTTGCAGCTACTGACACACATACTAAGCTATCAATTCAATCCTCACCTTCTCCACCCAGAGACAGTCACCAACATCCTCGTCAAAGCACTGACTGTATTTCCCTCGCCGTCATTCTCTTTGTGCCTCGCACTCTTCCCAGCTTCCTCGATACCCTATGGATCCGACATTGCTTCAATACCCACGACTGAACTGACTGAATCGATACAAAAGCTCACCAAGCTGAATACTCTTCTCGAATCAGCGCAGTACGACGGATTCTGGTCGACACTCGAATCAGACGACATCTATGCAGATCTCTACGCTGATGTTGCTGGATTTGAGGATTTGGTTCGAATCAGAATAGCGGGCGAGGTGGGCAAGACGTTCCGTGAGATAGACCTGAGGGTGCTCAGTGGCTGGCTTCACCTCCGATCTGAGGCGCTTGTCAAATTCTGTCAGACGGCATGTGGATGGAGAGTGTCAGGCCAGAAAGTAGAAATACCTGCCAACGCGGAAAACGAAGCCAAGAGCGAGATTAAGGGCGAGCGCGTTGGCGTGGAGATGTTTGGACGTGTTTTCAGACGAGGCTATGAGGACCCTGCATGAGCAGACACTGTAGCAGTTCCTGTTCATTATGATGCATGAGTCAACGAGGTCACACGACAGATGCGACCAGATGGATCCGACGAGCGCTGTGGCACTTTCTACCTGTGGCTAGTCATCGCCCAGAGCGGCTGTAAACAGAATAGCGGTGTCCAGGTAAGCCTGCTTTAGAGACCGAATTCAGACGCATTCCGCATTACTTCTTCCACCAGGCTGACGAGCAGCCTTTTCTCCTAACTTTACCTAGCGCAGCCTTGGCGTTGGTGTGCCAGAATGGCGGGGCTACGCTTACTTCACACTTGTGCGTATCACAATCATCTAGAGATGCTGAGAGAGTGGTGACATCCTCGCACCAGCAGCATCAATGATAGGTACAATGGGTACTACGCGTGTCACACACCTTCTTGGTCTCCCAGACGAGATCATGGTAGTTATCTTCGGCTTCTTGGACTACGTCGACCATCGTGAAGCCATCCGTGTCTCTAAGCGGTTTCACGGCTTCTCCGAGCCCTACCTGTACCATAACATCCATGTGCGGCACAGCAAGCAGGCTTTGGCTCTTGTGAATAGCCTCAAGGCAGATATTAGGCGCGCACGGTTTGTTCGCCACCTCTTGGTCTCCACAAAGCTGGGGGAGGAGTCTGGAGTCAGTGCCTTACCGCCCGTGATAGCCGATATGTGCAACCTCCAGAATTTGAGGCTCGAAACACCTGACTGCAATTCCCTTAAACCTAAGGACAGGACCAATTGGGTGAAGCTGCAAGATCGATATGAACGCATTTTCGGCATGTCGTCGGCCTTGGTGCCACGGCAGGAAGAGAGACTGCTGCCAACGCTCCAGAGTTGCACCATCCATTTCGTTGATTCGGAAAAGGAAATCTATTCCATGACTCGATATTCGATGCTCTTCTTACATCCGACCTTGAAATCCTTGACGATTTCTTGTGCGAGCACAGACTTTCCTGGCCTTCTACTCAAGCCATTCCAAAACGACCCAAGCCTACAAAAGTCGACGCGGCTCGAGTTCCTTCATCTGGAAGAATGTGACATCTTTCCCGAGACCTTGGCACTTCTGCTCAGTTTCCCTCGGCAACTCAAATCTTTGAAAATCAGCGAGGGCGTACGCTACACCGACTTTCGGTCGAGGAGCAGCCGCCTACACGGCAATGTATCACCCGCATCGCTTGTGTATGCCATAGCGCAACATTGTCTGGAATCACTAGAATGGCTGTCCTTGAGCTTAGGCCACCGCAGGCACGCCACTCACATTATTAGTGACGTGGATCAACACCTCGCTCTCTCATCTTTCTTGAAGATTAAGTACCTTGAGGTTGACAGCGGCACAGTCAGCCTTCTTAGATCGCAACCATGCGACCACCAAACCTGGAGAAGGCTTCCCCCCAACCTGGAAAGCCTGAAAGTGTTTGGTATCCCAGTCACTCTGCGACTACCATTTCGCCCAATCTCCAACCCAAGGCTTCCCTTCAGAGAGTGCTTCATAAAAGAAAAGGCAGCACACGGTGTTCCTAAACTCCAGAGCCTGATCTTTGATTTCGAGCATTACCGTCACGAAGAGGATTTGATCCAGCGACTTCCCAACGACTTGGGCACAGAACAGGATTTCAATTACGTCGACGTGGCCATCTCAATCCTCAAGAAGGAGTGCGATCGATTTGAACCTATCTGCAAGAAGGCCGGGGTGCGTCTCCAACTACAGTCGACCATTTTGCCTACAGGCTTCATCCCTCCGTACTTGTTCTACGAGGAACACCCAATCAGGGATACGATTTGGCAGATGGCGCCATAAATGATGATTCTGGTCACGGATTTGTCAGAGCATTTGCATTGGCTAGCTTAGTGAGACCCTCAGATGTTACACTATTAGGAAGGATTCACTTTCCTGAAGAGCTGCATTGCAGACCTTATCCAGGGCCGAAATATCCGCGCAATAGACTAATTAGAATACTATCCCTCTTCTTCTTCTTCTTCTCCTCCTCCTCCTCCTCCTCCTCCTCCTCCTCCTCCATGCGTTCCACAAGAACCCACGCTTGTGCTCCTCTTCATTACTTGTCGCGAGAAGCTATTGAATCTAGAACTGCCGGTTGTCTGACCGTGCTCGAGACGCAAGATGAAGCAGTAGAGCGGTCCTGCGACCATTCATGGCCTGGACTGCACGCCGGAGTCGTCGGATCCGTCCTAAACCTCTGCTCCACCAGAAAGTGTAGCTTGACGTTCGCTGGGTCTTTCTAGATCATCTGGGGAAAGATTGGATTGACAGACTGAGTGTGTTGTAGATAGCTAACGCTCAACGCGCTCACTTGGCTTGTCACACTAACATGACCACAGACTTTCTCAGAGGCGGCATCATTTAATTGGGTCTTGCTTTCTTCGTTACAAAGCCTCGCTCACCGAGGAATCTGAATTCGGTTTTCCAGGAGATGGATGTCGACTAGACAATACAGACATAGATACAGTCATTACTTCCTTCCCACACTCTGCTAGCTCCCTCTTATACCCCCCAATAAAGTTGTCAGCAGGTTGCCGTCGACCCAAACTGTAATGTTCTCTGCGTAATATTTCACACCGGCTCAAGTTAGCCTGGAACACAAGAAACTAGAAACACTCTCTCAGTGATGTTTAGGATAATCACCTAGTGCTCGTGGTAGTTACTCCGAACAAGAAGTTGAATCTGAGTACCTTGAGTAAACCCACGCCTTAGTTAGCGCCGAGTTGATGCCTGCTTAAAGAAAAGAGTCCCCTGATCTGATAGTCCCACTTGCTCTTCGAGCTACGAACAGCACACTTGTCTGTACTTGCCCAAAACTTATCGATTGCCCACTCACCTATTGTCCCTGCGAGCCCCGTTACACTAAGGAGTCTTCTTAGCTGTGGTCTTGAATCCTCATGAAGAAGCAGAAGGAAGCAAGCGGCAAACTCCAAGAGAGAAAATGGATGGTCTACTATACCGTGTATGGTAGAGAGCGGTGGATGGTGGTCAGCGGGTGCCGGTTTTTGAGATGTATTTGCTCATGACTGAGCAGGGTTGTGATCATTCTCAGCAAGCCAAGCCTCAAGCTGGGATGCTGGATAGGGAAGTGCGCTGATATTTCGGGCACCGTGCTCGACCAAGAACTCATGTCCATCTTCTTCTCCGGAGAAAACGTATTGGATGCCTATGTTGCTCTGGCCAGACGATTCCACTCGAAGCACACAGTCTTCTGTGACCTCTTTCCAAGATCCCATCGAATGGTATAGCCGGTCTGGCTTTCGCGATATCGTTCCAATCACGAGAACTGCCCGTCGATACTTTCGCAGGTGCGACGGAAGGGGTTGCAGTGTCCGGCTACGCCAAACGAGCTCCTTCCACTCGGAGCTAGGCCAATAGATGCGCTGAATATCCGCTTCAGTGAGACTCTCTATGGCGTCATTCGGAATGCGGAGACAAAGGATGACGATGGACTCGCAATTTGCGCGCCGTTTAGCATAGGCAGCATAGTACTGTGCCACCTGGTGGTTCGGCGTGAAGTAGAAAAGGGACCGAGTCCCGCTGAAGTCGGACGGTGGCGAACTCAGAAGGGTTTCAATGTGATCCAAGGCGCGCATGTCGTCAAAGAGGCCGGCAATACGACCCTGATCGATGCCCTTGAAGAGCACAGTATATCCGGGTGCGTTGAGAGCTGCAATTACACTTTCGGAGCCCCATAGATCTAGCTCAATTCGCGGCGTGCTCTGTTGCTGATGGCTGGAGACGGTACCATGATGATAGCGACAATATCAAGCAAGCTATCGGATGATCATACGAATCGTATGATGGGATCAAGAGACAATTGAGTGAAGACCGTGACCCGGTCGCTTGGATTACAAGGGGCTATCTGTACTATATACCTTAGCAGAGTTTGCTGATCTAGAGCTCCTTGACCTCGGCGACTGGGTAATTAGTATGGTGCGCACACCAGAGATTCCCACTGGTCGATCGGTATCGATCCTTTCTTATTGAGGATATCTGAAGTGTCTGGTGCACCGGTACCGGAAATTGTGGCTCACGTGACTGATCTCTCCCGCACACATAGACTGCCGCTGACACATGACTTATACCGGTCTGCAGCCCACCTCTTACTTCGCTTCCTTCATGTCCACTCGGGCGAGACGTCGCTCGCTGCAGTTCCATCTCTCGCACACGCGACGATCCCTGAATGTCTTGAGTCCAGCATATCGCATCTCAATGGTGTCTTTGACCCAGTAGAGGCATGATGCCGAAAGTCGGAGATGCTTGAAGTGGGGATCCATAATGGCACGTTGCACATCGACGTCGATACCGCACGCATCAAGGCATGCTTGCCAATGAAAATCATTGTCCTCAATGGCATCAACCTTGTTCTCCAAGGCGCCGATAATGAAGTCAAGGAAAGTGACCTGTAGGCCACCGTCGTCGATATCAATTTCGCGGCAGGGTCCAGTGGAAGGCCAGTGGATCCATCGATTCCACATCTCGCTAGCCTTTTCTTCTGAAAGTCCAACATAGATGAGAGTTTCGCGTGAGATAGTGAATACGGGAATTGTGCTAAATGCGTCATTGAAGGCCGGTGACCCGGGAGCCGTATTGAGGGGGATATCGTAGTATTCCTCATCGCTCGAGCGATTTAGCCGACGCTTGTGAAGTCGGTAAGTACCTGGCGAGTTGCCAGGAGTGAGTAAACCATGTTCATGTAGTCTGGAAGCGTCTAAGGGCGCTAATAATCGACTTTCAGCCATCTCGATAGTTGCAGCCTGACTGTGAGAAGTGAATCAAGAATGGAGAGTACGCTTGGATGAGGCGGGCTTTGGAGAAACAGCAATGGTGCTTGACGAAATGAATAGTCGCCATGGAGGAGGTTTTGAAAGCGGAAGAGCTGAGATCTCCACAAGAGGAAGGTGCGTCTGAAAATGGATAACGCTCTTATTGGTAGACCTGAAGGGCAGCAGTGCCTGAGCTATCTCAACACTTAGCGCTCATTGACACTAGGATCACACTACCTTCTAACGCATAACAGCTCGGCTTGATTCCTAGACCCCTGCACGATAAATAATGTTCCACTGGCCGATGATGTCTTCGTTTTCGGAGAAGCTCAACTTGAACTCTGTGCAGAATATCGGTGGATAGTGAAAAGATAAATGGGGTGGGCAACAGTGACTCCGGTCGCGACGTGGAAAACATGGTGGATGTTGAACGCACATGCCAAGACCACTCAGCACGTGACCCGGTGCGGCCCGTCTATAGCGATATCACCGTCGCTCGTAGTGAGACGATGGCGGTCACAGTGGGACAACCACCATACGACTAGCAGAGTTTTCCGCCGATATCGCATCGACGAGATCCACGAGCGTTGGTGTATATATATCGAGCAGGAATCCTGCTCTAGATAGATAATCAAGAGTTCAGTCAATCATAGCACTGCGGTTTCGGACGTTTCATTCGTTCAACATAGGACCTATTCAACCAGACACATATTCAAGAGGATGAAGGCATCAATCAAGTGATGTGATTTGACAGTTTTGGTCTCAGGCAACCAGTCCTCCAATTCCTGCCATAAGTCATCCTCATCACAGAGACGGTCAACCCAAGGCATAAAAGTGTTTGGACTCAGAAGATGCCGGCGAAAAGAACGCACTAGTTAGCTTTGTTGCCTGTTAGAGTCTAGACATTCGATCAGTCTTGGTTCTTGTCTGATACTTTGGTGGCATTTATTTAGTGGCATTTGGCTAATAAGCTAGCCAGGAAGACGAAGTTTAAGCATGCGAGAAATGCAACTGTGGCTGGACAGCCATTGCTGAGCCTTTGTCAAGTAGAGGATATGTCGCAACACTCGTAGGCTGAAACCGGCGGGTGCCGGAAGGGCAGAATAGAGCCAGTAGTTGTCAGGCTGCCGGTACCACAACTACTGTGAGAAGTCCCGGCTCGCTGGCGTGCTTTTGGGGCCACGCGCTGCCAGAGTTGGGCTAAGCTTCTGGGTGGTGGTAAATGGTAGATAGAGCACACTCAACCAATTATTGTCGAGCATATGCTTGCTGTGTAAAGCGCCTTACCTCTCCCTGTCTGCTGCACAGCCCAGCCAATCCTTCTGCGAGTCTGACCGAAGGGAGTGGTGACAACATGCCCCGTCATCTTCGGCCACCAGGATTCGTCACGGGGAAGGATTGGCTGACAACCCGTGATTCGACATTGATGTGAGCCCCTTCAGACCCCACACCCGACAGTTGTTTGAGTAGTGGGCGCCGCAGGGTATTGGCTGTCATCGAGATCGGCCTGCGTGGCAACCCTGGAATTTGCTGGAAGCCTGGAACTTTGCCCGGCGGAGAGGCTCTAGCTTTGTGTATCTGCAAACCCAGTGGCCTTTGCTGCCCCAAAATCCGGCCCAAGCGCCTCAACCCAGCCATTTCTTCCCTCTGCTCAAGCACTATTTGAATCTCTGATTGACCGTGGCGAGAAGTGTTCGCGACAACCTGTTTTCGGGGGGGGGCCGTCTAAATGCAGATCTCGACAACCCACTTACTAGACGGCCCGGCATTTTCGCGTCCCCGCTGTGTCGAACTCTCCTTACCGCCTAATTTACTCCCACCATCGCCAATAAGAGTTTAGGGTGAACCCCCTGGCGCATCCACAGCTCAATCGGTCCCGATACAAGGCTCTTCCCGCACCGAACGCGTTCCAGCAATCCAAACATCCATCACACCCATACTGTCGACCATCTAGTGTTGGCCCATTTTTGGATACTGCGCGGGCAACACACGAAGAGCTCGGGGCTGCGACCATGTCACCGCCGTTCTTGTACCCCTACACCGTCACCAACTCGTACCGAGGGCACGTCACCACACTCCCTTCCCCCTCACCTGTCAGTATCCCACTAACATGTTCACAACAGCGGCTACTTTATGCGCCAGAACACCAGGAACGTGCGCCGAGCTTGGGATGGAGACGATTATCAGCCTTTGAAGCGCGTCCGACTTGAAAACGACAACGCGAACGCGGTTGGGCCTCAAGCCCAGCCAGACAACACGGCCATGGCGATTGATCTGGAGGATAATCTGGAACGAGCAATCCGTGAAACGAGCGTGGCCGCGCTGTCTACAACATCCTCACGCAAGAACAGCACTGTGTTCTCGTCGGAATCTCGCGAGGATGACGCGACCGACATGACAACGCCACCTTCGTCGCCACCGCCTCAGCTGCAGCTCACACCCCCGACTGTGAGAGTGCGAAAGCCAACATTCTCGATATTGGAGAAGCAGAAGAAGGAGAAGACAAAGCAGCAGACTTCGAAGCGCAAAGCCGATGCGGCGGCCCCGCGATGGAACGAGTCGAAACCTCTGGCCGAAATCCACAACTCATCACACGCACCTCCTCCATCGCGACCGTCTTCGTCCTTCACTGCGGTTAACACGCTCTTCTCGCGCGAGCCGGGCAATCTTGTGCCAAAAGCAACTCCGCCAACGGATAAAGCGAGTACTACTACTACAAGTACAACTACAGCTACAGCTAGAACTACAATCACGCGTGCAGTGCCTGTGAAACAGGCAAATCTAGTTCAGTCCGTGCTTGATTTTGGGCAATCACTGCTGCCAGTTACATGCTCACAGTGTGGGATGGCATACACGCCGTCGGTGGCAGAAGACAAAGCTTTGCACGAGATGTTTCACCATCGCCATTCGGCGGGCATTGAGCTGGGCAAGGCCTTCCTGAAAAGCGCAATGAAATGGTGCTACGAGGTGCCCAACATTCCGGGCGCCGTTGTGGTGGTCGATCGCAAGATCTCTCTGCCCGGACGAAATGTGGTGCAACGCGTGCTCGAAGTGGTAAACAAGGAATTGGGCAGCGTGGATATCAAAGAGGACGATCTTTGGTCGCAGCGGCCACTTCCGGGCGAGGATGAAAGCAAGAAATACGATCGATACAAGGCTTTCTTGCATGTGTTGAATGGCAAATGTGTGGGCATCTGCCTGGCAGAAAGGATCCACCATGCCAGCAGAGTCCTACCTGAATCGGATGATCGTGTCGACAGTTTGCCGCTCAACACGAGTCCGGGACGGCAGGACGTGGAAATGACCGACATCGACCTCACGCCGCGGCCAAAGCAGCGGCCCACCAATATGAAGCTGGCCGACACAGACAAGTCGACTCTCCCGGCTGCGTTGCCTTCACCTCCCATGTCAAGTGCGCCATCTTCAGCCATTGCCACTAGCCAAGACACAGTGCCAGCAATTGTGGGCGTGAGCAGAATTTGGACCTCAAAAGCTTTCAGGCGGATGGGGATTGCAAACAACCTTCTCGAATGTGTTATGAACAAGTTTATTTATGGAATGGATATTGAAAAGACGGAGATGGCATTCAGCCAGCCGACGGAGAGTGGGGCAGCGTTGGCGAGAGGATGGTTTGGCCATGACAATGGCTGGTGTGTGTATACCGAAGACTAAGTCTAGTGCAGAGACGGCCGACTCGAGGGTTTGACTGTCGAGTAAAGAATGTGTGATGCTTAGACGCTTCCAAGATTGTGCTAAGAGCTGTGACAGAGTGTATGAGTTGAATGAATGTACTTCTGTGCCAGTTGTGCAGTCTCTGCCCTGCAGCTACAGTCCCTAGTATGTGTAATGCCTGCTAGAACCAGATCTGGTTGGTGCAGGGCGGGCAACAATGACGTTGGCAGCGGTGGCGGCAGTGGCGGCATTGCAATTGTTGTACAAGCTTCACAGCCAGGAAAAGCATATCCACTCAACAAAGAACTGAGAGGATCCTTTTCCACTATGTAATACTGTAAGTAAAGTACTAACTTTTATTGTCTTCTCCCTTTCTTTCCTAGTCTACCTTTAGAGCCTTCATATTTCAGAGGTACATATTGTCATAGCAGAGATGCGCCGGTCTCCTTTGTGTTGCAAGGTGCAAGAGAGGCGGGCCGGAGTCAGGCGGTGAGCTCAGTGTGCTCAGGGAAGGTTATTAGTCTATGCCGGAAAGAGGAGGTCTTGGCATTCGCAATCCCTGCCAAGACCGCCGCCAGCTGTCGTAAAGTGGGTCCAATCAAGTTCAGCAACAATCTACACAGTAGTAACAATTATCCTCACTTGTTGGCCTTTTTGTGTACGAATTGTATGGTGAAATGTCCACCTATGTGTTCTCTCATGATTACGGGTTCTGGGTTGCCGTGCCCCTTTTGGCCTTTCGTACCCCGCCCTAAACCTATATCGGCCAGTGCTCATTCGCACCTCAGTCTGCTGACACTCTCGACCCCTTGGGGTCACGTGGTACACGACACCACCGTCTCAAATACACGTTACATACCCTTCAGGAGTTGTAGATAGAAGAAATGGTAAAGCAGAGTAAAAAGCTGTGTGCACTCACCTTTTCCCTCACCCTATCGTGCTGCTTTTATCACCCCTTCCACTATTTCCCACTCACCCTACTCACCGGCACACTCACCCTGCCTCACCTATCCTCTCATCCACCTCACGAATGATGATTTCCAACATCAGTCTCACGACAATGGAAACCGGCGCCGCCAACGATCAACCACCGACCCCAGACAATGTGATGATTGTTAGTTCGAAAGGTGAATTCATTACCAGTGGGACAACATCACTGGTAGAACTATTATCGTCTGGCAATATCATTAAGACTCCCTGGCCGGGTGATATCCGAGAGGAGGATTGTCGCAGGGAAATCGCTATTGAGGCCCAAGTCTACACATGACTAGGCGAGCATGCTCGTCTTGTGAAGATGAAATACTGGGATCCCGAAGCCCACACTTTGACTTTGGAGTATATGCATAATGGCGCCCTGGAGAAATACCTACAGTCTCATTTCAAGGAAATTCCATTATCCCAAAAAACTTCGCTGGATCTCGCAAGCAGCTGAAGCCGTTTCCTTCCTCCATTCTACCAGCATAATACATTGTGACATTGGACCACATAATTTCTTACTTGATGCCGACCTTGACCTTCAGATCTATTAAACGTGCTGTTCGACACGTGAGAAGTGAAGAAGAGTCTTGCAAAGGCTCAAATTGCTCTCTGATTCCTTTATCTGGGAGTTCTGAGGGTCGTTGGACCCGAAACGGCTAGCGGAACGGAAAGTGAGATGATTCATGTATGTGTGTCCTTAATCTAGCTACGAGCCGCAGATGAGTAATCTATGAGGGGCACCGCCAAGACCTTTACCTGCCTGGCAGGTGCAAACCTCCCGGCGCCGTCAAAAGCGCATCGCACTCGATGTGTCCTGCCTAGTTCCCTCGTTAGTTTCGTCGCCGCCTTCAGCGTTGTCAGGTCGCCTGTTCTAGTTCGTTCAGTTCAGAGCTATTTCCTGGCTTAAGTGTGGTCACACCATATTCTTTCTTCTTTGCCTCGGTGATCTAGAACAACAGTATTCGGGTTGGTTCAAGATTGTTGTGTGGGCTGATTATACAGATTATATTATTGATATAATTTACTATCTATATATTAATAAGCGCTTCTGCTATAAGAGTCACTCTGTTATTCTTGTCCTGCAGCTTCTTCTGAAGCCCTTCTCTTGCCTGTTAGACTGTTGGTATAACCCTGGCCCCTTGTATCTCTGTATCAAGGTACAACTCGTATGATGAGGAATTGCTCCACCTGCTTGAACAGGATGAATTTGGGGAGAATTGATCAGTACGAGTGCAGAAAAATAGATGATTTTCTTTGCTATGAAATGAGAGGCGCCTTGCTCCGTATATCTACTGTGAGATCGAAACGGGGCTGCAGGGTCGAAACGAGTGTGAGACGACTGCGAGACGTCGGTTGAATCACTGACCTGATCGGGTCTAGTGTTAAATGAGTGACGATTCCCTCTGACACTCTGCCCAAGCTGCAATCTATACTGTATCGTGTTCTATGATATTGATGAAATCAGGCCATGGAGGCTTGTCCAGAAGGGGAAAGATCAAGTCAGGATAAATGAAATGCTCTGATTTTCGTATATAGGGGTGACCTCGTGCGGTCTTATATAGATACTAGGTGTAACGGCCACCTCGCCAAGGCGAGGTGTGGCTACTCAAGCGGTCTGAAGTTCTGATTAAGCCCGTCCTCCTAAACAGGCTTAGCTTACTTAGAAGGCTGAACAGGGTATGAATTTCAAGATAGTATTATTCTGGTGTCTACGTAGATATCAGATCGTAGTGTCGTAGCATCATAGCATCGTCAGATCATAGTGTCATAGCATCGTCAGATCATAGCGTTATAGCATCGTCAGATCATAGTATTATCATTCCGTAATATCAGTAGTTCACAGCAAGATCAATGAAGCAAGACCTCACGCGATTAGATCAGGCTAAGACTTACGCACCACGCTACGCCAATACGCACCATGCTACGCCAAGAGACTAAGTTAACATGTACACCTCCTGACACTGTCCTGGTCGTCGTACTACTGCCGCAATCGATCGGCCTGGCCGACCATGTCATCATCCATACAGATCTCCCCATAAGCTCACTATCCAAGGCGATTCCTCTTCTCCCGCTTCTCCATGTCGCCTGAGCTCCTTTTCTCGGCAGAGTGAGTTCCTATCAAGCCCACTGAGGTGGAGACAAGCACACTCTGTGGTAGGATATCGAATGCCCGGACGTACGAGGTTATTATTAACCATGCGCCCATCTTGATCGCTCTTTCGTCTCGTTCCATTAGTATTGACTGTGCCAGAGAATGATCTCGCGCTAATCCTTGCAGTTCAAGGGTCGCAAGAGTCCAGATGGTTCAGATCAGCTGCATCAGGGACGGCACAATGCTCGAACGGGCATCTAAATCTGGCCTTATCGCGGGTTGCAGAGACAGGGCGAGCAGGGTTGCATCCAACTATAGGCCATCCCAGTCAGTGATACAGTCCCAATAATCCATCCAAAGAGATTCCGGCTCGGGCCTTATCAAGTTGATCCAAAAGTGGATCTACACCTCACTTCCTTTACATTTCCCAAATCCCTCTGCTCCCGGTAGGGGTCCTGTCACTGCTTTTTTTTCTAGGTTTTGCACCAAGACCAGGTGTCAAGATGTCCCAGTACGTGACAAAATATATCCCGAGCAAGGAGACGCTCAAAGCGCGCGCGACGACGATCAGTGCCTGGGAGCTCCCCAAGCAGGGTAAGCGGCCTTCTTCGTCGCGATTGCCACGATTCATCTAATCGGCTGGACAGATTCTGCTCTTGCGCCCAAAGAAGTATGGTGAGTCGATTGCTGTGCCATGGGATCCTGCCAGTCGCCTCGCCGTGTCCGAGTGGTCGCTGACCGGCTTCCAGGACCAACGCGGACATGGACCCGGTCCCGCCTAAGGACCAAACCTGGACTTTGTGGACTTGGATGGCCTACTGGGCTACCGATACAGTCAATCTGGGTACTTGGGAAACTGCGTCGTCGGTCATTGCTGTGGGTCTGAACTGGCGAGATGCCATCCCCATCATGATAGTCGGCACGTCGTGTATTGCCGTGCCCATGGTGTTGAACGGTGCTATCGGTGCTAAGCTCCATATTCCATTCTCGGTGATTGTGCGTTCCAGCTTCGGCTACTACTTTGCCTACTTCTGTATCTTCTCGCGTGCGGTGCTGGCCTGCTTCTGGCTTGGCATCCAGGGTGCCAACGGGGCACAGTGCATCACCATTATGCTCACCGCGATCTGGCCGTCGTATGCGCACATCAAAAACCAGCTCTCGGCCGATGCTGGGATCTCCAGTCAGGGGATGATCAGTTACTTCCTTTTCTGGATAATCCAGCTTCCTCTGCTCTTGATCCCACCAACCCGACTGCGGTGGCTCTTTATCATCAAACTTGTGGCCGCGCCCGTCACCGCACTGGCCACGCTGGGCTGGATCGTGCACAAAGCCGGCGGAGGCGGTGCAATCTTCTCGCTTCCGGAAACGGTCCACGGAAGTCAGCGGGCCTGGCTTTGGCTGTCATGCATGTCCTCCGTCACCGGATCCTGGGCCACGCTGGCTTGTAACATTCCCGACTTTTCTCGGTACGCTCGCAGCTCCAAGGGACAGTATATTCAGCTGCCCTTCCTGCCCTTCATTTTCACCATCTGTGGCGTCATGGGAATTGTGACGACATCGGCTTCCAAGGTCGTATACGGCGAATTCATGTGGAACCCACTCGACATCATTTCTCAATGGCTCGACAATAAAGGAGGCCGGGCCGCCGCTTTCTTTGCCGCACTCTCCTGGTACATTGCCCAGGTCGGCACCAACATTACGGCGAACAGTATCTCGGCCGCGAACGACATGACGGTCATGTGTCCTCGGTTTATTAACATTAAGCGTGGCTGCATCCTCGCTGCCCTGATCGGCGGTTGGGCCATCGTGCCTTGGAAGATCTTAAGCTCGGCCATGACTTTCCTGGCCTTCATGGGAGGCTACGCCGTCTTCCTGGCTCCCATGGCTGGCATCATTGCGTCGGACTTCTGGATCGTCAAGAGACAGCGGGTTGACGTTCCCGCGCTCTACAATCCTCACGGGCGGTATCGGTACAACAAGGCAGGCATCAACTGGAGAGCAATGCTCGCCTTCCTCCTTGCCATCGGCCCTTGTCTGCCTGGTCTAGCTTACAGCATCAACAGCTCGACCAAGATCACCGAGGGTGCCAAAAACCTGTACACTTTTGACTGGCTGTACGGCTTTATCACCAGCATTTTCGTCTACTCAACGACCAGCTACATGTTCAAACCTAAGGACCAGCTAGTCCTGCACACCGTGTACGGCATTCCCAAAGATGCTGTCGACGCAGAGGCTTGCAAGGAGGCATACGATGAGAAGGTGCTCCGAAGGGACAGTCTGGTTGGTAATCCGAAGGCCTTTTCAAACATCGATGGTATGGACAATGTGGCTCAGTGTTCAAACTGAGAGAATCTGTGGATGAGACGGCCAGGAGCAGTATCGAGGCGCGGAGGTTGAGCCGAGCTAGCCAAGGCAGCCAAGGACGCCATGAGCGCGGTATGTTGGCCGAACATGTCAGAGGAGTCGATGAGAAGATGCTCAAGGGGCGAGTGTAGGTTTTGTTTTGCGACATGCCCCTGCACTGCGGACTACTCAACCCTTTGGCACGACTCAAGTTGTGGCACAATTCAAACTGTGGCACAATTCAAGCTGTGAATACTGTGCATCTTGGGCTCTTTGACACCGTCTTGCTTGCGGTGCTGGGTTCAGCCGGGGTCTACGCGCGAGCTTCTATGGACGATGTGAACTTTGGCTGGAAGTACCGGCATTTGACTCAGCACCCAAGCCTTTCGAGGACCGGATTTTCTAGGTAGGCCGTCAATGTCATCATTCCGCCGACTGCATAAGCCGTCGACACCGTTAAGGTGGAGGGCGGGTGGTACGTGGCGACTGGTGGTTGACTGGTAGCTCCATTGGTGGACGGGCCTTGGGCTTGATCGTCGCTATGGACGAAAGAGGCCGAGGGGCAAATGCACAGGAGGAGGGCCTGTTTCGTTTGCATGTTTCCTGTGGCTTGCTGGACTGGGTTGATTTGGTCTCAGGGAATTGATCAGTCGTAAGTTAGAAAATACGAAAAGGCGACGCGCGTTGGATCAGAAGGGAAGCACAGGCAGAGGAAAGACAGGCGAAGAAGACATCTCGAGAGCAGAGCAGCGATGGTTTTATATCATTGCAACCACAGACTGGCTTTTGGAGGGCAGAGCAACAAGGTCTGCCGACATCTAACTTAGAAAGGGGGGATTTTTCAACACTGCTCAGATCTAGGGGCCAGCGCGAGGCGCCAGGCGCCAGGCGCTACTGGAGTGTGAGTGTGGCCGCAGCAGTATGACCTTGGTGGACTCATAGACTGCCTGCGACTATGAGCCGGGATCAGGTAGGCAACGCATCATAGAGATCTGTAGCCCGACTGGACATGGCGTGAGCGGCGTATTGATAAGTCTGACTTTTTCGCAGATGAAATTCAACGACAAGTAACTACAGTAATAATACTGTACCCGTAGTTTGACTGATGAGCGAAGGGGCTGGGTGGCTGTCGACAGGTATGCGTGTGGCTGATGCGGCGGCTGACGGACGAGTGTGCGGCGGCCGTAACAATAATGTCTAGCGCACATGATAGTCGTCTGATTCTTCGATTGAGGCCACGCTCAGCCTCCGCTTCGTCCTGACCCAGTGGCTCTAGTCTCCAATGCCTTGCCGATGGCTCCTCCAGCCTAATGTCCTCAAACCCTTTTCGTCGGTCCTCGTTTAAAGACGCGCCCAGCACTGGCCGGCCGAGTTCGAGTGGCAGACCGGATCCGAGCGGTGCCGGGACTCCGGTTCCCTTATCGGTCAACACGCGAGGTCTGAGGCGGCACAGTGACTGTTGTTCCATGAACGAGGCTGACCTGAGTCACAGTAACCAGCTCGTCGCAGCAGAAGCATGTAGAGTTTGCGTCTCCGCCGGCAGTGCCAATCCCACCAGCATCATATCCCTCGTCGCCGGAGTCAACGAGGCAGTCGCCGGGCTTTCACGTCGCGTTCCCGGCGACGGCCACCTACGGCGAAGCGATCCAGGCTGATCGGGTTGACCAAGATGGATGGGCGGACGAGGATTGGGTGGCCATGGAGCAGGCACGGCAAAACGCACGCATTAATACGGAGAGAGCGTCGTTCAAGGCCGTGCAAGGAGACGCAGTCAAGGACACGCTGAGCCGGTTTGCTAGAGGCCCGAATAGCAAGAGGAGCCCAGCCAACGGCGGACGACAGAAGGAGAGGCCGACGCAGGAGAAGCAGACGATAGACGTGGACGCCTTCACGCGGCTGCTGCTGACGGGCGAGAGAACGATTCCGGCGGCGGGGCAGAATACAGAGTTCACGACACAATCGACAAGCGACAGCAGCTCGGCAGACACAGCATCCTTATCACAAAGGTCGGTGTTGGATGCGGTGGACCCGAGCGTGGAGGAGACGCCGGGCTCGTCCATTGACCAGGAAAGACAGACAGAGCGGACGCATGGGGCAGAACCACGACGCAGACCACGGCCACCGAAGTCACGGTACGGTAAGCCGACCGGCGATGGGGCTGGCGATATCACGAAGGCCTCGGAAGGCGGCAGTGCACGGCCTTCCACTGAGATGGCAGACCCGAGTCCGAGTCCGCGTCCGAGTCCGAGTTTGCGTCCGAGCCCGAGCCCGCGTCCGAGTCCGAGCCCGCGTCCGAGTCCGAGCCCGCGTCCGAGTCCGAGCCCGCGTCCGAGTCCGGCTCTGTTTGGGCCCTCTACTACCAGTGGGTCCGAGGTAAAGCGGAGGGCTCCGACACCACCGCTGGCCAGGCGAAAGAGCCAAAATAGGAGGGCGACGAGACCAGCTGCGGCGCGGAATCCGCTCTCACGCTACTCTACCAACTCCTCATCCGACGAGCCCGCCAGTCCTTCTGCTTTCGGTCCAGGCAAAACAGCACTGCCACTGCCACTGCCACCGCTACCGCCACCGCCACCCTCGTCCATGCGGCGAGTAAATTCCCATTCGTCTCGTAGAGCATCAGCCGACCTAGCAGCAACGATGGAAGAAGAAGGTGATGATGAAGCTAACCAGCCTAGGGTAGCCGCTCTTGACCAGACAAAGAGCTCCAGCAAGCGTGCGTCAATGAACCCGCCGCCACTTCCTCCACCGCGGCGCAACAGAGCATCGAGCCGCAGCAGTGTGGAGAGTCAGACACTCATGTCGGGACCGTTGCGGCCGACGAACTCGAGCAGAAGCAGTGCCGAGTTCAGACGGCCAGCGGCGGGCGAGGGCAGGAATGCAAGTCATGCGGCAGATATCCTGGCTGACCTGGCCGCGCTGCAACGAGAGGTTAATCAGGCCAGGGTCCAGGCGGGGAGATGAGAGGGCCAGGACGGCACCGGCAGAGCATGGTCTCTACGCATGTCCACATCCACATCCACATCCACGTCCACATCCATATTGCTTCTTTGAAACCGACGTGGACATTTGTGGATGCATTCATCAGCCTTGTGGTCCCGAAACAGGCTAGCTTGAAGCAAGTGCGGCGCTGGTTTGGGTGCAATGACGTCGGCCTGGGCAAGACCGCGGGGCGGTGTGGGCACTAACTATGGCGGGGCTGCCCCGGTTGCTGCCCTACTCTGGCGGGTACTGGTAGTTGCTATCAAGGACGCGTAACTCTAACCGGCCTTGGAGCGAGTGGCTCGAACTTATTACAGCGCAGGATCATCTTATTTTTATTAGAGTAGTAGCACAGTATCTTGCTGTGCGTGCGTGAGAGGCCGTACAGTTCGATACTCGGCTGTCAGGATTGAAGATACCAGTAGCACAGTCGGGCCAGCAGAGTGCAATAAATACACGCGCGCCGCTCTCGATGGGCTGAGCCTGGTTGTTGTTGGTTGTTGCGTCTTCCCTGTCAGTGTCAAGCCATGTACACAAAGGGTTCTAGCCAAGGGCCGTGCGCTTACAGCTGCCTGACTCTCAATGCGGGCCTCGCTCGTTTGCCTGTGTGGCCCCACAGCCAGTGAAGGAGGCGCGATACAGTAATTTATTAGTACAAACTCGCAGTGCCTGTGGACTGCCAGCCAACCAGACGGGCGTCTGCTGGCAAGATCATAGACCAGATCTCTGTGGCCCTTCTCTGCCGTTCTTATCCTCTTCTCGCCCGTGTCTGTGTGTCACAGTCACCTAGCCATCGCCCACCATCGCCCGCTGTCGCCCGCTGTCGCCCGCTGTCGCCCGCTGTCGCCAGCCATGGACCGGCGTGGACCAACTCTCCTCAACCGCAGGTGGCCCTCTACGACCGCGCGGCTGCCAGAATGCTAACCGATCTGCAGTGCCTCCGCCGCCGTCTGATCCGGCGACTCCCAATGAGATGGGCCCCGGCACACCCAACTCGGCCACCACGTCCATGTCGGCCCTGTCGGTTGTGGCAATCAAAGATGGAGCCCTCGGCCATGGCAGGGGCGGCGGTCACCACTCGAACAGCACGCTAGAGGCCGAGCGTGCAGATCGCATCTCGCGACTGGCCGGGCTTGAGCGCATTTCCACGACCAGAAACACATCACACTTGGCCCCAGGCCTTGGCGGCGGCGGCACTGGCGGCACCGGCGTTGGCGGCACCGGCAGCGGCGGCAGCGGCCAATACCCCACAGGCTACTTCGATCCTACTCCCCAGCTGAAAGAGCGCAGCACGGTCGGTAGCGCCAGCGCCACTGGCTCAGTGGCCGGCACACGCACCTGGGCGTCCGAGAGCCTGGACTACGAGGCCGACAAGATGAGCGAGAGCCAAGACGACGGCGTGTCGAGTGTGGGCGGCGCCAGCGACGAAGACAAGGCCAGCCTGGTCGGCTTTGGTGAAGGAGCAGGGAGCACAGTCAGCGGGCCTGTGTCGACGGCCAGCGCCCGTGCGGCCGCAGCCCGGAGCTTTGCCAGTGCCACTACCCTGCGTTCGGCACCCGCGGCCACGGGCCCAGGCTCGGGCTCGGGCCAGAGCACGCCAATGAGTGGCATTCTTCCCCCGTCGTCTGGCGGCGGCGGCGGCGGCGGCGGCGGCATGGATCCCAAGATGGTCGACGGCATGAGCTACGACGCTAACATTGTCGACACCACCATGCAGCCCGCGCCGCCGGTCTACTCGCCTCAGCACACCAACAGATTCTCTGGCCAAGGCAGCGGCGAGGCCGGCGACAGCCTGAATCAGCCACCGGCCCGGTTCGGCTTTGAGAGGGACTAGCACGAGCATTTACCACAGTATTTGGCGCGGACCGACAGCTTGAGCCAGGCGGCTTGTACTACTAGCATTTTGGGGCCCACGAGACCACGACCACGATGGGCGCTCGTGTAGCACGGTGTTGACCACTCTCGTTTTGCCCTCTTAACCGTATTGATGTGCGGCCGCTAAAAACTTAGGCCGTGACAAAGAATTGTTTTCTGATGCCGAACTTGCTCACCTCACTCACCTCCCTCACCTCCCTCACCTCCCTCACTTCGCTCGCTCCGCCCACTGCGCACGCCCTCTCGTCACCGTGCAATTCTGAGCCTCTGCAAGCGCTCACATTGATTTGTGAAGTACCGAGACTCTTGATTGTGACAAGTCCGCGTCTTTGGCGGCCCGTGACCGCCCCGTGACCGGCCCGACGACTGACCGCTCTGTGCAGCGCTCCCACACTGTCGTGTGCTGCACGCCCGTTGACAACGTTGACGTCGGCGGCTACCGCGACCGCGAGAAAGAATTCGCGGCCTCGACGGAGCCATCAGCCGCGCCGTCGACATGGCAGCCACGACCCAGTTTGCCTGTACTGTTTTTTTCCCTCTCTCCTCTCCGGCTCTCCTCCCCTCTCTCCTTCCCTCTCTCCTTCCCTCTCTCCTTCCCTCTCTCCTCCCCTCTCTCCTTCCCTCCCTCCTTCCCTCTCTCCTTCCCTCTCTCCTTCCCTCTCTCCTTCCCTCTCTCCTTCCCTCTCTCCTTCCCTCTCTCCTCCCCTCTCTCATTCCCTCTCTCCTCCCCCTCTCTCCTTCCCTCTCTCCTCCCCCTCTCTCCTTCCCTCTCTCCTCCTCCTCTCCTTCCATCTCTCCCCTCCCTCTCTCCTCTCCCTTTCTCCCTCTCCCTCTCTCCCTCTCTCCTCTCTCCCTCCCTCTTCCCTCTGACTCAGCCGCAGTCCGCACTCTCAAAGGCATAGGTGTTGTCAATGCCGCTCCCTCGTTTGAGCCGCTGCCGGCATTCGACCCGTACGTCCTCCTCTCCTCTGTCTCCCCCCGATTGTGTTGCCACTCCACTGACCGCGACGCCAGACCCGAGGGCAATTTGCGCTGCTGCTCCTACTCGCCCTGCGGCCGCTACTTTGCCTGGGCCTCGCCTGACAGGTGACTGCCACCGCACGCCCCCACTCCCGCTGCACTCGACCACTGACAAGCGGCTACAGCGTCAGCATCATCGACGCTGACTCGGGCCAGATCATCTCCAGCCTGCCCACGGACAACGTCTTCGAACTCGGCTTCTCTCCTCTCGGCACGTACATCATTACCTGGCAACGGCCGTCCAAGGACGACAAGGGCGACGCGGTCAAGAATCTCAAGGTCTGGCTGGTCATCGACCAAAAGGCGGCCGCAGAGGGCGTCGACAAGGAGACTGTCGGCCGCTTTGTGCAGAAGAGCCAGACAGGCTGGAACCTGCAGTATACCTCTGACGAGAAGTTCTGTGCCCGCGTCGTCACCAACGAGGTGCAGATCTACGAGAGCCACAACCTGACCCAGGTCTGGAACAAGCTGCGAGTCGACGGCGTTACCGATTTTGCCGTGAGCCCGGGCAAGAATCATTCTATTGCTGTCTTCATTCCCGAGCGCAAGGTGGGTGGCTTTTGCTCTCTGATTCCTTTTACTGCCGCATCCTGACTCTCTGTCTCACAGGGCCAACCGGCGGCGGTGCGGGTGTACAACGTGCCCAACTTCACCGTGCCAGTGTCGCAGAAGAACTTCTTCAAGGGCGACAAGGTCCAGCTCAAGTGGAATGACAATGGCACCTCGCTCATTGTCCTGGCCCAGACCGAGGTCGACAAGACGGGCAAGTCCTACTACGGCGAAACCACGCTCTACATCCTGTCCGTTAACGGCGGATTCGACTCGAGGGTCGCGCTGGACAAAGAAGGCCCCATCCACGACGTTTCCTGGTCGCCCACCTCGGCCAGCTTTGCCGTTGTCTATGGCTACATGCCCGCCAAGACCGTCATCTTCAACGCCAAGGCCCAGCCTGTGCACACCTTCGCCCTCGGCCCGCGCAACACCGTCCTCTTCTCGCCCCATGGCCGCTTTGTCTTGGTTGCCGGCTTTGGCAATCTGGCCGGTCAGATGGACATCTACGATCTTGAGAAGGACGTGGCCAAGATCTGCACCATCGAAGCTAGTAATGCCAGTGTGTGCGAATGGTCTCCTGATGGCAGGCATATCTTGACCGCCACCACCTCGCCCAGACTGAGAGTCGACAACGGCATCCGCATATGGCACGCAGGCGGCCCGCTCATGTTCAACGACGACATCAACGACCTCTACCACGTCGCTTGGAGACCTCGGCCGCCGTCTGCGTTGCCGCTCGAAGCAAACCCCTTTAGTCCCATTCCGGCACCACATGCCAGTGCCACCTCCTACCTCAGCACCAAGAAGACTCCATCCAAACCAGCCGGTGCCTACCGTCCGCCCGGAGCCCGCGGCCAGGTCACTCCATTAGCATTTAAGCGCGAGGATGAGGGCGGTGCTGCCTATGTGCGTGACTCGTCCTCGTCCTCCTTCTCTGCCAACATCAACGGTTTCGGCAAGCCAAGGTCTCGTCAAATACCCGGTGCAGAGCCTGCTGAAGAGCGCACACCTCTTCCACCCGGCGCTGCTCCCGGCGGCGGAGTGAGCCTGACAGGCACGGGTGAAGGCGCCGACAGCGAACAGTTGAGCAAGGCAGCAAAAAAGAACGCCAAGAAGAGAGGTGCCAAGAAAGCGGCAGCTGCAGCCGTCAAAGAACAGCAGCTCACTGATGCTCTAGCTCCCGAATCCCAGGCCCAGAATCGCTCGAGGCGCTCGGCCAGTAGGAGCCCCAACAGAAGTCCTGATGTGAGTGGCCGACAGCACCAGCGACAGGGTAGTAGTACCAGGCCATACGCTCCTGCATCTGGCCTCGATGCACCGCATCGAGCCCGCCACGAGCGGTCACCCAGCAGCAACCAGACCAACGGCGTCCCCATTCGACTCGGCCAAAATCAGCAGCAGCAGCAGCAACAGCAAAACTACACGGCCAAAGACAAGCAGAAAGCCCCAGCCTCAATCAACACCGCCCTACCCTCTCCGCCACCCATTCCTGCTGGTGGCAACAACAACAACAACAACAACAACACCACCACCCCAGACATTGGCATTACCACACCTACACCCACTACCCCCGGTGTCCCCACGTCGACAGAGAAGAAGATCCGAGGCCTTCTCAAGAAGATACGTGCTATTGACGAATTGAAGATGCGCCTAGCCTCAGGCGAGAAGCTCGAGGATACCCAGATGCGCAAGATTGCAAGCGAGGATGGTGTCAGGAAGGAGTTGAAAGGCTTGGGCTATACAGGATGACTGAGTGATTGACTGAGTGATGGATGGATGGATGGATGGATGGAGTGCAGAGAAGAGAGTGTGTGTGTGGTTCTAATCCAAGGCCAGACAAGACAGACAGACAGACAGACAGACAGACAAATTATCACTATTCTTATTAATTATAATCTAATCTACTTGCTGAACAGTCATGTTCTTACATTTTTAGATTTTTAATATAATAAAACAGTAGCAACAAAGAAAGAAACGTAAAAATGTCCACCCTTTAAAGCCCGCCACACACACAAACACACATATATATACATATACACAGGGGTGTGTGACGTGGAAAAGAAAACACTTGGTCAAAATGAAGGGTATATGAAAAGGGAGGTGGGTAGGTAACTAAGTAACTAGCCCCTTGTTGATCTTTCGCGAAGAATACTGAGCCAGACAGCGTATTGACACTCACGGCTGGGCTCCACCTTGTCATCGCGAATTTTGAAAATGCCCCCTCCGCCCTGGCCTGGCCTGGCAGGAGAAATGAGATAACAAAAAAAGGGAATTAGGAAAGGCGATCTCACCAGATCTCTATGCTGTTGCTCCATTTTTAGCACACATCTCATTCACACACACACCCACAGGTCGAACTTGTTAAATAAGGCGTAAAGGACCTGGCCTGAGGACAAGAGGGGGGAGAGGGGGGGTATCATCTTAATATGCTCTTTCTCTCGCTGATCATCATCTTCATCATGAGAACAGCCTTCTCTGCGTCATCGGCCCGCTTGATATCAACGACCCACCGGCCGCGCCAAATCGCACAGGACTCGGGCTGATCATGTCCACATCCATATCTTCGAATCCTACACTCTTGCCAAAGTTTGGCTTGGCTTTGCCACCACCTACCGCTCCCGCAGCAGCAGTAGCACTCGCTGGTGCTAGACCTCGCGACGATTCCATCTTGTCGAGAATCCGGTCCAGTGCGTCAACGCCAAGGTCTCGCTTTTCAACCGCAAGAGAGTCACCAAGTCCTCGCAATACGAGTTCGCGTGATGATGAGCCTGCTTCCGCACCTTCAGCGCTCGACCCATTGCCGAGCGGCTGGACAAACAGAACCAGACGCGTCGATGTCGAGACAAGAAAGTTAGGTATGCCTTTTGTTCGGTAGTCGTCGGGATGATGCTTGGAAAACGACGGGAGCAGTGCAATGTCGTTGAGAGGTCCATTGATGCCGGCGACCGCCGGCAGCAGCACTGGGCCATTATATGTGCCAACCTTCAAAAAGCTCTTGCCCGAAGTCGCGGCTGCATGCCAGAACGCGGCGACAGACGGTATGTAGACAAGACTAGAATCGTAGCTGAGAATGGCTGACTCGTTCTGAGGCCTGCTCGAGATCTGAGACACGGAAATGTTTCCCTTGACAGTAGACATATCACCTTGTTGGAGCTGAGGTCTATCATCCGACCCTTGGAACAGACCTCGGGCCCGTAATTTGCGGGTATGTGGTGTGGCTGGCGCAAGCGCTGTTGGCACGCTGCTCGCTTTCGAAATTTCGGAAGACAATTCTGCGGTAGGAAAGCGACCCGCTACCGCAAAGCGCGTGATGGAAGCCCCGGTAATGCCAGCAATATTCGTCTGGCCTTTGATGGGGTTCTTGTTCGCCGAGGTCGAAGTTGGCCCGACCGCCTCCACGTCCCATATGCCGAATTCGCCATCTTCAAGCAAAGCAAGTACAGCGCGTCCACCCATGATCCATTTCGAATCCAGCACTCTCTTCCGGCGCGCTGGGAGTGAGGCGTCGGTTGATGAAACAAAGCCAGGTACCAAACCGAGAAGTATCTTGCCATTCTGTGAGCTCGGATTGTGCAAAGACCCTCGACTGGACATCGAGTCTATTGTTGCATTGGATTTACGACGATTGTTTGTAGACTGCAACCCCGAAAATACCTGATATATCTTGGCACATGATGCATCCGGCACAGTGATGAGGACAGTCGAATGCCGTTCAGAGGCCGATAGAGAGTCGTTGAAGGCCAGTCTGGCTGCTGACAAGGGAAGACGCAGCCGCTCGCGGCGAAGTAGCACGAGGTCTTGGGGGTCGGTAGAAAGGCTTTTGCCATGGACAGACACTTGGTGAACTAGCAGCAGGCCTGCCGCCGTGTCAGAAGTCGAAGCAATCAAGAAAGTCCATTCTGGATCTGGAAGTGTCGAATCTTGTTGATCATCGTCGTCGGTGCTGTCGTCTTGGTGGTCGGTAAAGGTCATGGCAATGCTCGTCACGAAATCTTGATGGAATCCCGCACTGCCATGTTGTATTTTGACAATCTGGACACCAACCACCGACGGACTGTCTAGCTCCGGCCGCGGAGGCTGCAGAGGACATGTAACGAGTCGAATTGAGAGATCTGAACAGGCCACTGCCACCACGAGATTGTCTTGCAGCACCTCCGGATAGCGGTTTGCATCGAGACTATCGAGAGAAGCTTCTGGCTGAGCGAGATGGAGAGCAGCGGCGCCGAGGTGAATATCGAGATGGCGCAGCACATGGCGATATGCCTCTAATGGATCAACCTCTTCTTCCTCGGCTTCAAAAGTGGCCGCAACTGGGGCTTTGGTGGTCTGAGATTCGTCGTCGCTGTCGTCGAGGTCAATTACCTCAATGTCGTGGCTGCCATGCCCGTTGCTCTTGCTCTTGCCATTGCTGTTCGGTGCTTCATCTTCCTGCGGCTTAAACTTGCGGCCAGCGTACCAGACAACACGCAGGCCTGTCTCATGGCCATACACTATGACTAGAGAGCCATTGCTGGCCCGACGGGGATAGACATGGGCGGAGACAACACCGTTGGCGGGTACGTAGCTGCACAGTTAGTTTGCTCGCCCGGGATCATCAGCAGAGAGCATGAACACACCTGAGTTGGATGCCACTTCGACCTTGAAGAACCGAAGATTCCATTGCGGCACGGCTGACCATGTGAGGCACATTCTCTGGGAGTGGATATTGGTGAACAGAGGAAGGTGCGGAGTCGCGTCGCGGCACGCGTCACTCGTCACTCGCCACTTCCTCATATTGTTTCCCCCACCGCTCTTTCCACAACACTGGCAACACCACAGAACCACAACAAAGTGCTTCCATTCCTCATGATTGGTGGCTGGTAATGGACAACGGTGGCGATCTGATTTTGACTCACATGCTGCTCTGTCAGTATGGCAGCTGTTCGATCCCTTGGGCTCCATGAACCCACTGCCCTGCCTTATCTCATAAACGAGGGCATTCTACCGCCAGACCCACCCCCGGATGCGTACAGATGGCAGCAATATCTAGTCCCGAGTGGGCGTCGCTCCGAGCTTGTGCAAGAAGAAATCGTGATTGCTGGCTCGTGTGTAGTGTGGTCAAAAGCCGGCGCTGTAAGGCGTGTTCTGAACCTTGACATGGAGAACGAGCCAATCCTCCACGCCTTCAGCACCACATTCGTCCGAAATGTTGACACTGAGCTCGGCGACGATGCTGCACCCATACCCCCAATTCCTGAGAAGGCCATTGTTGTGGTATTTCAGAGCCGAGCTCATATCTTGCTGCTCTCGGGCGACTCTCATGTCTTGCCGCTCTCCTTTCAGGTAGGGGCTGCTTTTCCTTGTCCAAGTGGCTTTGTTTTGCAGAGGAAGATTGGCAGTGAGGGCCTAGCGGACGGAGACATGTCTCTGTCCTTTCACCGCGATTTGAGCACCATCAACGAGAGTCAAGCTACCATTGGCACCAGTTCTTGCCCTTCTCTGATCCTCCCAGAAGCCGGTGATATTGAGCAAAATAGCGCCAAAAGCACCACAACACCTCGCACTTTCTCATGCCTACAAACGGTGTCCGAACTTGGCTTGGTGGTTCAAGGCTCAACAAACAAGCTGCAATCCCTCGACGAATGCAAGCCATTGTCTGTGGACGAGGAACTCTTGTATATGTCGAGATACGATGAACTCAATGACAACAATGTCGATCATGACGATCTAACTCTCGCCGTCACTCGCAACACTCAAGCGCAAATCACAATTTGGAATGTGGCACGCAATCCCCCAATTCGCATCAAGAAACCCCGACCATCCGGGAAACTTCCAAGGAAGAGCGAAGCAAGCCGGAGGAAGAGTTCTAACATTTACCCCCGCTGGGAAACTAATGCCGCACCAGGCCCGGGCAATCTCTCGTCCTTACGATCTAGTTTTGGTGGGCTCGCTCAGTCGTTTGCTGAGAACCCCCCCATGACAGGTGCAGATAGGAAGTCGTTTGCCGCAGAGGACATAGCAAGTCAGCTCGGCCCTGAGTTCGGCGATGTGGGAGTGCAGACCAGAGCGTCTAGAAGAGTTAGCTCATTGCTAGCCAGAACCGACCTCGGCGCAGGAAACGATCGCGGTACATTCCATGAGCTTGCTATGGGCCATGCCAATCGGAAGAGCCTCAACAGACCTGGCCGACGCGGCGAGTCGATTGGCAGTTTTGGGGATAGACAGAGCTTCGGCAGACGCAGAAGTTCATTTCCTGCCACCTCAGTCCTTAGTGACGGCACCTCTTTTCTAAACATTCCTGGCCAAAACCGCTTCGACGACCTCGACCAGAATTTCGAAGACCTTGGACTCGACCAACCCGAGAGCGATCTCAACCGTGACATCGGCTTTTTCAAACTCACAAGCTTCAACATGCCTGATACATACTCGAGTGATTCACCCGATGCTTTGCCAAAGGTTGTGACTTTCCTAGGGCCGCCAATGACAGGCTCTGGTCACGACGATGTGAGAAATCTTTCCGTGTGCATCATTGACGAGAAGGCGAAACAAGTCGCCATGGTCAACATACAGGTCACCCTGACCCTGGCTTCGAAAAGAACTGCCACGTCCAAACCTCTTTACCGACTTAAAACAACCAACATCCGTCTACTTAAAGATATCTCCAGTGCCACATTAATACAGGATGGCTTCGTGCGCCGGCTGATGATTCTGTACAAAACAAGACAGGGACAGCCTGTGGTTCATCTGGAAGCGCCCTGGAGCCCTCCATTTCGAGTGGACTTGCCTGCATCATACGTCTTGTCCGCTTCCACTATGGTTTTGACGCCTAGCCCGAGCCGAAGACATGATCAAGGATTGCATGGCACTGTGCCTGCTCTCGACATTCAGATGCTGAGTCTCCGAGGAGTCGACAACCGTGGCGGAATTGTGGTAAATGCAACAGGGAATCAGATGCACTCCCTTTCTCTTCAACTTGCACCCAAAGACGATATTGTTCGTCGCGTACTTCTCATGTGCAACCTGATTTATGGCAAAAACTATTTCGACAATATGCTCGTTTCGTTTTGGGAAGTTTTTCGTTGGCTCCGGATTAGGACCACAGATGAGTGCACAGAATGGGCTGCATTGACGGTCTTAATATTCACACTCTGTGTACCATTCACTGACGAACACCAATCCAAGAGGAGCACCCCTTCGAAGCGGAGACGGGCTGGCCTAATGCGCTCAAGTAGCGGTGCCGTAACTGACCTCTCTGATTTCAACACCATGAAACAGGCTCATGCCGCTTTGCTACAGGATTTATCGTCTGAGTGGGACTGGTTAAAGCAGAAGAAGCGCTCCAGTTCAGCTTCTCATCCAAGATCGCCAAGGGCTCACAAACCCAGCTCTTCAATGGACCCGTCTTCCGAAGGGAAGCTCTCAGTCATCCAACAGTGCATTGAATGGGCTCGTGAATACATTCAAACCCCTGAGGGAGAATCTGCCCTTGGCCCCGAAGGCTATCTCCCAGTTTCTGTTAGCAAAGATCGAAATGTCCGCAACACGGCTGTGGCCAAACTCTTGGTAGGTCTGCACTTGATGCATGAAGAGCTAAAGCTTGACCTACCTGTGGCTTCAAATGCAGCCAGATCATCTAGTGCTCTCTTGCCTGTGATGGCACAACTCGGACTGTGGCTTGCCTGGCATGAATGGACTATGCTCGAAGGTGGAGCATACCTCTTAGAAGTTGCACATGAGCAGAAATGGCTCTTCGAAGAGTCTCGCCTCCAGAACCTGGAGGTTCCTGCTCCACCTTTTTCGCCTCCTTCGATACTCGGCCATCTTGCTGAGTGTCTTGTGGGAAAGCCTGACCAACCCTTTCCAACTCTACACCTTCTAGCCGATGCTGGTGTTGACACCAAGACTGGTTCGAGCTTTGATCGGGCCGTTAAGCAATTAACTCCGCGGACAATGATCCTGACGAGACTCTTGGACACACCACTGAGGAACCGAAGACCCGAACGTATCAAAGAGATAATGGCCCTTGATCTTCACCCAGACATCCTAGCATCGTTTCCGGAGGCCCTTGGTGCAGCTGTGCTTCAGACGCTCATGTCAACGAAGCTCTCATGCACGCACATTCGAGAAAACGAGGATGAGCAGAGAAAAGTTTCAATCGCCACCAAAGGGTCCCACAATATGTCACATACTGCTAATAAGGACTACCACAGCATTTGCGCAGGGGCAGTGGAGGGAGAGCCTCTGCAACGGTGGGACGCCTCCTCGGAGGCCGACCGTCACGCCATTACCAGGCTTGTTTTCAACGAAGATCGCCGGTTTCAAGAAGCATCCAAGCTTCTCAATCAAACCCGACCTCCAGTGGTCGAGTGTACCCCTCAGCCAGATTGGAGCGAGGCAGATTTATTGGAAGCCCAAAAGGAACTGGCACAGTTTGTCACTCGACGGACGCTATCTGTGGCCTCGGGTCGGGGCATGATGCATTTCAATTCCAGGGTGCCTCTGCTGACGGAGCGCGTCCCGATTCAAGCCTTCAGCCTACAGTGCATCATGCGCCCTCGCAATGCCACAGAGTCTACCCAGGCTATGACTTTCAGTGCTGACAAGGCTCTGTTCACCGAAGAGAAACTGTGCTGGGCCTTCTTCCACAACGGTGTATCGGCAGGGCACATGATATCAAAAGATGCCAAAGGTATTGACACGTCATGGATTCTTTACAACAAGCCGCCCGAGTTGACAAATCGCCATGCTGGGTTTCTGCTGGCACTTGGCCTCAATGGACATCTCAAGTCTCTGGCTAGATGGGTTGCCTTCAAGTACCTCACCCCAAAGCATCCAATGACTTCGGTTGGTCTGCTCCTTGGACTTTCAGTGTCGTACCTGGGCACCCAGGACCAGCAGATTACGCGCCTGCTGTCAGTCCACGTCACTCGTCTCCTTCCCCCAGGCGCTGCTGAGCTCAATCTGTCGCCTTTGACTCAGACGACCGGCATCATTGGTATTGGCCTTCTCTATCATGGCTCTCAGCACCGACGTATGACAGAGGTCATGCTTTCTGAGATTGAGAACGATG
The DNA here is from genome assembly GCA_003709845.1 of Chaetothyriales sp. CBS 134916. Classification (NCBI taxonomy): domain Eukaryota; kingdom Fungi; phylum Ascomycota; class Eurotiomycetes; order Chaetothyriales; family Domatiomycetaceae; genus Domatiomyces; species Domatiomyces globalis. Next base: position 54,945 of record QQXO01000090.1, read on the forward strand.
ATGCCGAGGAAGGCGTTGGCGAAGAGTCACTCCTTCGGGATGAAGGATATCGTCTCGCTGCAGGCTTTTCTCTCGGTCTGATCAACTTAGCTCAAGGCAAACAACTCCACGCCCTGCATGAAATGGGTCTGACAGAACGTCTTCTCTCTGTCGCGGTTAGCACGAAGAATGTTGACCTCGTGCACATTCTCGATCGCGCAACCGCTGGAGCTGTAATGGCTATTGCTCTTGTCTTTCTGAAGACAAATGACACAGTGATCGCTCGCAAAGTCGACATTCCCGACACAATCCATCAATTCGACTACGTTCGTCCCGACATCTTTCTCCTCCGCACCCTCGCCCGCCACCTCATCCTCTGGGATAGCATCACGCCGAACCAAGACTTTATCACTTTGTCTCTTCCCGAGCCTTATCGGCACCGCGCTTCACTTTCAAAGACAAATCGCTTGTCCACCGAAGACATGCCATTCTTCAACATACTTGCAGGTATCTGTTTTGCTATAGGCCTCAAGCATGCTGGCACTCAGTTGTTCGCAGCTCGCGACATCCTCATTAGCCAGCTCGACCAATTCCTCCGCCTTGTCCGCATTCCTGCACCGAACTATGATTCCCGCGTCACGCTTAACAGCGTACGAAACTGCCTCGATATCGTTGCGCTCTCTGCCGCCATCGTCATGGCAGGATCGGGCGATCTAATCGTTATGCGCCGGCTTCGGTCACTTCATGGAAGAACAGACCGAGATACACCATTTGGCAGTCACATGGCAGCGCACATGGCACTTGGCGCATTATTCTTAGGAGGTGGTACGATGACGTTCGGGACAAGTGATCTGGCGGTGGCGGCACTGTGCATCAGTCTGTATCCCATGTGGCCTAATGATGTTCTCGATAACAAAGGGCACCTGCAAGCCTTGAGGCACTTGTGGGTGCTGGCGGTTGAGGGACGATGTTTGGTCGCCAGAGACGAGTCAGGCACGGTAGTCGGAGGCTTGGAAGCTCTTGTCAAACTCAAGAATGGCGAAGAAGTCAGAGTTCGAGCACCAGGTCTCCTTCCCGAAATCAGCATGATCGAGTCCTTGATGATGCAAAGTGAAAGTTGGTGGGATATCAATCTCTCCTTCGCCGATGCAGCGACTCTCGAGCGAGCTAAAAGAGAGGGTGCAGTAAATATCCCACTCAAAAGAAGAGCAGCGTATGATAAGCCAAAGGAAGCTGACCCGCTCATTGAACGGTTCAAGGAGCTTGAGGATGAATGGCAATGCGGGAATAGAAGCGTGCCGAGCGTGAATGCCAACATCGCGGCGCAAACCCACCCTTCGACCGGACATAGCATTGGTGGTGGGACGGACAAAAGAAACCCTTTCGGATGGGTGTTTGAGCTTGAGAGTTTCAAGGACTTCGATTTCGCAGAGCGGGAACTCGTGCTAAACCCAAATCAAGAGGTGGGGAAGCATATGCTGAGGGAGTCGATCGTAGATTACAGGTTGATGCTCGAGAGGGGCCTGTTACCAGAACGCAAGCCGGATGGAACTTGGGAGCGAGTGGAAACGGACAAACTGTGGAATGTCAGAATAATCCTGGAGTGGTGCGAGATGGTGGAGAAAGACTCGGAAAGTGGTGGTGGTGGTGATGGTAGGTCGGCAAGCGGCAGGTGGTTGAGAAGCGAAGTTGTCGATCGTTTGAGGGACAAGGTATGGACCTTGGGGCATGAAATCAATGCTCAAAGTGGCCGATAATGAAAATCATGACGACGATGTTGGATGACAGAAGTCTGCTCAAATGAAGAGAGCTATGGTAGGCTGTCGCCTGCAATTCGCCAATTTGCCTAGATTTAAAGTACACCGAGAGAAATAGACATGAGATGCGGAAGAGTCGAAGAATCGTTATCTTCATATCTTAATCGTCGTACACGACGCACTTGGCCGCAATGTCATTGTCTAGGACCACTCTCATTATTCTCAGATTTCCTCCTGAATGCTTTCCATGCCGGATTCATGCACAGGCTTTCGAAGTCCACGTTCGGGTGCTCCTTCTCCTCTTCCTCTCTTCCACAACCACAAGGCCTCGGTCGCATACTTCCTCGCACTCAAGTGGCCACTGTTCTTGCCAGCCTCGGCCAGAACTAACTCCAGGATTCTCTCCTTCTCAATGATGTCCCAGATTGCGTCTTCCAATTCACTACCGCTGGGTCCGAACTCACCTTTGCCGAGGTGGTAGAGAATGCGTCCGATGGTTTGATACGCGATACACCGTTGATTCGGCATCGTGCTGCGGGCGAGCAGAGTCAGTTCCGGAACAGTGTAGCCGGCGCTGCTTGGTGCTTCCCCGTGGTGATGCAGGCCTTCTGTCACGGGAATCGTCAGTGATTCGCTGGGAGGAATGAGGCGGCCGGTGAAACTGAAGCGCAGGGCTGAGGCGGGCAGGCTGGCTAAACTCGGGTTGTATGGTGAGTGCTGGTCATCCGCCATGGTGGGGTCTGTCATCCAGGATAGAGAGGACGGGTTGTGGGGCAGAGAGGGGAAGTACGTCGAGTGCAGCTCGGTAAGGAAGGAGGGACTGCATGGGTCCAGGGGAGTGTAGGCTGAGGGGTCATTAGGGGTGGGGAAGTGGACGGTAGATGAGGAAGGGAGCTGCGAGTCTGAGAGTGGGTGAGATGTGTGCTCCTCGTCATTGTCGTCATTGTCGTCATCACAATCATAATCGTCGTCGTCGTCCTTGTCGATTGACTTGCTTTGGACATTGCTTGCAGATTGCTGATCTAAAGTTTCTGGGGTGGGGTCTTGACCAATATTTGTTCGCTTTAGCAGTCGTTCTACGAGGTTAAGGCTCAATCCACCAAGCAGCTCTGCTTGTGCTGCAGCAATTTCTTCTTCTGACATTTCAGCCAGACGCTTATCATTCTCCTTGCTGATCTCAGCCTTTTGCTGCGCCTCCACATCATCGACATGTTGGTTGGTGCCATGCCGCTGGGGTGTTCCTCGGTGTCCTTGATCTGATGTCTCGTTGACGGGCTTTATGCACTTCATCTGTGCATCAATCTTACCACTCTGCTGCCACTGCTTGAATCTCGAATTACGCAGTCTTGCGTTGTGCGTCGGAAAACCAGACTTGGATGTCTTCAGCGAGGGCGGCGGTGGCGGGCTACTGCCCTCGTGTTCTTGGATTTCCTTGACAGCAAAACCCGGCAGGTCATTGCCATCATCGTGAATATTAATAGCAAAGTAGTCAGAGTCCAGATCGAGCTCAAAGCGTTGCCCTGCGGACGCCATGTTTGTAAGGTGTGGAGGCCCTCCAGACGGCTCTCCAGCCTGACTTTTATGCCAAGACCGGAGCATGGCGCGCAGGGATAAGTTTAAAGATCGACGCGTGAAATACGTTAGCTTCCGCTGCGGGTCTAAGCAACCAATGGGTGCTTTTCCTCGCTAATGATCGGTTTCTACATTCCCGGGTCCTCCTACCTGATCGAGAGCTATAGAGGAATGCTTCCCGCATAGGCGAAGAGTGAGCCAACTGGTGGCGATGTTTTTAAAAGCAGCATTCGAAAAGACGGAAAATTTGTATCCCTGAGCCAGACTACTTTTGCATCTATTGGGAGTCCGAGATTGCAGGGTCCGTGCACGTGATAGCTGGTCACCTGTGTATCAACATGCGAATGTGGCGTCTGCGGCGGTGTGTGGAGATAAAAACAGTCTCACCCCCAGCCACGGCAGACAACGTGCACACAATAATAGCATTGGCACGAATTGGTACAGGCTGTCTAGCTTTCATTCCGCTCCTGTCTGGATATACTGCGCAGCAACGGCCTTCCATGGGGCGAAGGCCAGAAGGCTAGTCCAAGAATACCTTAGAATCCAAAATTGGAAAAGCGGATCTGGGGATCGTCTGCAAAAAGGTCTCTGTTCCAGGGTCGTAGGCTCGCAGTTCCATTCTGCCCATCCAATTATTTCTTGCCCTGCGAACTCTGACAAGTCCTCCGCAGACAGTTGGCGTGACATGTTCCAGTCGTTGAATGCGCACGCAGGCCCCCCCCTTTCAGTGTTGGTTCAAGGGGCCAAGTGCTGATCTGGTGTGCCCTCTTTGTACTTCGAAGTGCCTGACTTTCTGCAATTGCTTGATCCGCTCTGCGCCTGTTCTTTGGGCTCTGTGCCTGAAGCAATTACCTAGTCGTTCTTTTGAATTATATTCTCTCCTTGGCTTACCGCTGCTGCTTGTCATATAAGTTATCTGCCTGCTGCTCTTGATTCTCTCTCTCCCTCTTCCTCTACTCCTGTTTTCTTCCCCAACCCGGGTTCTGGTGCGCGAGGGCGTTCGCCAAAATTGGTGTTTCTCCGACCCTACTACGCCGGCCTTGCCCACACCAAATGCTTCTGGCTCGCGAATCGGCTCCATTGCAAATAGCGTATTGCCATTTGTTCTTGGGTGGTGTTTTATTATTCTAAATCATATCACTGTACGCGCCGTCAGCGTCGCATTTGTCTTCCATCAACTTCGGCCACTCCATTCATCAATCTCATTGTTCGAACATTGGACCTGGATCTAGCTGCATCCCTTGATTCATCTTGATCAATTTCAAGTCCTCCAGGAGAGGTGTGCATCCTTTTCGTCCATGGTTGTGCATCAGTCACAGCTGTGATCAGGATGGAGGTGGAGAGGAGCTCTTCCGTCGACTTGTCCAGTGCTCCAGCCAGCGATGCGGAGCTACCCAGTCTCAACGGACTTGCTCGTATGTCTACTCAACATCATCATGCCTATGGACAGAAACCGGAAATTCTTCATGGTAATGGCTCTCTGCTAGCTGATACAGTCAGCGCGTCACCAGCCACATCGTGCCAAGAGCAGACTGCCGCAACAAAAAAGCCCCGCAAAGCACGCACATCGAAACCAAAGGATCTCGTTGGTGGCGACGCATCAGCGAAAGAAAAGAGTGTGCGAAAACCTCGTGCATCAGGAACTACGGCTGCCTCACGTAAAAAGACCAAATCCGAAGCAAACGACCAAGGGGTGCCAATTCAGAATATCCCTCCAGCCAACGATCTCCAAAGCTCGCACCTTAATCAGCCCGTCAACCTCCACCAAAACTCAAATGGGCAAATAGGCGCTGAAGTCGCCAAGACTTCCCAAAATGGACTCTTGATAGCCAAACAAGAGTTTTCGAGTCGAGACAGGCCTGCTCATACGTCTCCCCTCCATTACGGCCTAAATCCTCCTCCTCCAGTACCGCAGACCCAGCCTACTCCTCCAAGATCGACACCTATGTATGATCCTGTCAGGGGCCTTACAAGTCAACGAGTTGTTGAACCACATTCATCCTCCCTTCCCGCCTCCTCCATTGTCCACACCCCCCCGAGGCCCGGCGCTCGGCCAAGTGCATCACCGATATCAAGTATCATTGATCCTATACCTGCCCCGCTGCAGTCGAGCGCACCTTCACCACTCAGAACGTTTGTATCAAACAGCGAAATACCAGCGACCTCTCGGCCCACCGAAACATCGCAACTCTCTCAGTCTGCTCAGTCTGCTCAGTCTGCCACTGCTTCAGGCTCCATGGATTGGGATGCACCGCCCGCCGACGTTCCCAATGGCAGGACCGTGCCTGTCGCCAAAAAGGGTGCTTCAGAAGCACCCGCCCGTGCGCCGTCTCCTAAGCCTGCCCGAACCAAGGAACAACCGCCGCCCCTGCCGACAGGCTCTGGACTCTTGTCCGCAAGTCTTTTCGGTGGTGAGTCGGGCCTTGACTCGAACGAAAATAAAGCTACGGGACCCAATATCGTCCTGCACATCAATCTCAAAGACCCCAAGAACAAAGTCATTAACTTTGCTCGGATGGCAGAAGAAAAGTATGGCTTTGCGGCCCTATACCCTAGACAGGCAGCACAGAGAGAGCGCTTGGCTCGGGTCGCTGCAGCAGGAGCAGCTCTAGAGAGGTCAGCGTCAGCGAGCAAGCACGGAGGCACGTCTGCAGGCGACAGTGGCGAGGATGATGTGAGTGTCGACATTGATCGCGATTCAGACAACGATGGTGACGTCAACATGGGAGGTTTCAATGGCGCCAACGAGCCTGCCAACAGCGGCACGGATGGGCACGAACCAAAGAGACGCCGCCGAAGAAAGGTTGAAGAGTACGACCAAGACGATCCATTTATTGATGACAGCGAACAGCTATGGGAAACTCAGGCAGCCGCGAGCAAGGATGGCTTCTTTGTGTATTCTGGCCCGTTGGTTCCCGAGGGTGAAAAGGCAACAGTTGAGAGGTATGTGATCCTGTTTTCGGCTTTCTGAACAATTTTGGTTTTGGTGACTGACAATCTTCAGGGCTGATGGAACTGTGCGAAGAGGTCGGGGCCGGGGCCGAGGCGGTGGACCTGGCTCTCGTGGCGGCCGCGGCGGACGGGCTGCTGCTACTACTGCAGTAGCGGCCGCTGCTGACACAGATGCCTCTGCCTCTCGGCCTACCACTGGGCCTGGCTCTCGAGGTGGCAATGCCACTCGCAAGGCTCGAGGCAAGAAGACAGACCGACAGCAAACGCAACAGGAGAAGGAAAAAGAGAAGCGTGAGAATGACGACACCGAGACTGCCCCAGCTGCCGTGCTGGCGACATCCACCCAGGCACAGGCTACACCGGCACTGCATGTTGCCACCTCATACCCACTAGCAACCCCACAACCTGTCTGAGTCCAGCCAACCAGAAGTTTCAGAGTCTCTGTAGGAAAGGAAGAGCACATGGGCGGGGAGGAAGTAGACGACTAACGGTCAGCCCTCCAAAGGCTTCATTAACATCTGTACTCTATGAACTGAGATAAACGAGGGCTTGATGCTGTGGGGATCAAGGAAAATATTCTGTTGTCCGGTGGACAAGGTTGCAATACACACAGGTCCTAGGTAACTTCTAAAGTTAACTTAGAATTGAGGCCCTCACGGATGCATGTTGAACAGCTTATTGCTAATAGTTAAAGAACATCCGCCTTTGTCCCGTAACTAACTTAGTCGCCCAGTTTGAGCCTCAAGTGCGTCATCAGGCAAGGGATAGCAAAGGAAGCTTTGTAGGATAAGCGAAGCAGGGTTTCGGGCATGGCAAAATGGCGCGTTGGCCCCCAGAACTGCGCCTGAGGATTCGCTTGAAGGCTGCTAATAGGCCGCACCACTCGAGACCGCTAACTTAAAGGCGCTAGTGGGGGTGCCAATGCGGGGGAGGCCCGCGTCCCCAATCCACCTCCATATTGCAAGGGCACGCCTAATTACACGCAAACATACAACTAAAGTTAGGGCCGCGAGCTTCAAGTATTCAACTTCTTAACCACCTGCCACTGTCAATTCTTCAACACTGCGTCAATCCCGACAATCCCCTCGTCACTGAACTACATTGACCCTTCTGCACCCAGCAAGAATGCCCTGGACGCACCAGCGGCGTCAAATGCTCTGTGCCGACACCCATCCGCCACTCCCGATAATGGCCACCCGCTAACTTGACAAGTGAAACAAGCGCTGGCCTGACGTCGGCGCCGCACCACAGGGACCGAGAACTACGGGCGTACATCGTCCGCCATGAATGGGTTTCCCGATTTCTACGGCCAGGACTATATCTCACTGGATCATCACCAACGGCCACACGATGCATATACCGTGGCCGAGGGACTGGGTGGCGGAGCTATCGCCACTACCCAGAGCCAGACGCTCGAACAACTGCTCGAGTCTCAGCATCCCTACCGCCGCCGACAAACCTTTCAGTCAATCTACCGGCCCTCTGGCCCCACAGACCACGTCCGACGGTCGTCCATGATGGAGTTTGGTACCGCTGACTTCGCTGACTTCGCCTTTGACCCCAATCCCACTGCTTCTGCCACCGCTGATGCCGCTGCCACCACCACTACTGCTTCCGCTTCCGCTTCCGCCACCAACAGCACTCTTATGGACGCTTCAGTGCAGCAGACCGGTCAGCACCACAAAATAATGGGCCCGAGACGGGTACGGTCGCGAGAAGACCTGGCGCTCAACACGCAGTTCTCCCGGATGAATGCCAACGACTACGGCCCCACAGTCTCATTTTCTCCCGAACTCATGTCAGGCCATGCCGCAGTCGACCATAGCAATTTCATACCCGACCCTATGGACATGTCCTTGGACTTCTCTGCTCTCGCCAATAACGTCGGCCCCGTTGTGCCACACAGTCCCGCAATCCCCCACTCCATATTCGGCCAGTCGCCTGTCTCTCAGACCTTTCCCAACGCTTACTCGCAGTCCAATCACGGTCCTGGCGGCGGTACGACAACGCAAACCCCAATCCAGACGGCGAAGTCACCATCTCAGGGTCAGCTCGGCCAGGGTATACTGCACAGTACGTCACAGCTTGAAGGAAACATGGCTCCCCCTGGCCCATTGTCCATTGCACACAGCACCAGCAGCAATGCTGCTTCTTCTTCTCTCTTACCTCAAACTACACTCGCCCAACCCCCGATAGATGCTCAGTCTGCGTTTCCCAACAACCTCAATCTGGCCGCTGCACCACTAGCAGCGATCGACCTAAGCTCCATTGTCCCTGGACCGGAAAGTTCAGCTCCCACCCGGTACCACAATGGGTATTCGTCTAGTGGATTTGATATGCTGGGCATGCTGATGCGCGTGGCCACACGAAAGAACCCCAAAATCAACATTGGCCCAGTAGACCTGTCATGCGCATTCGTGGTGTGCGACATCGACAAACATGATTTGCCAATCGTCTACTGCTCCGACATGTTTGAGCGCCTGACGGGGTATGGCCGATATGAAATCCTCGGTCAGAATTGTCGCTTTCTGCAAGCACCCGATGGCATGGTTCAGAGCGGTGTCAAGCGCAAGTATGTGGATGACCGCTCAATCCTCTATCTCAAAACACAGATCCAAAAGAGGGCAGAAGCACAGCTCAGCTTGATCAACTACCGCAAAGGTGGCCAGCCATTCATGAATCTCCTGACCATGATCCCTATTCCGTGGGACACCGAAGAGCACCGCTTTTTCGTTGGTTTCCAGGTCGATCTAGTCGAGCAACCTGGCTCGTTGTCTGGGAAGAATCCTGATGGCACTTACGCCATCAATTACAACCGCAGTGCCCTGCCAGCATATTCACTCCCTGCACCTCCCGACCTCATGGAGAGTCTGACCGAGATTGGCCAGACCATTCCTCGTGACGAAGTCTCCCAGGTGCTCGACACCAGCGGCAGAGGCGAGACTGAACTTTCAACCCGCATATGGGACAAGGTCCTATTGGAAAACACCGATGATGTCGTCCATGTTTTGTCGCTCAAAGGTCTCTTCCTCTACTTGTCCCCGGCTAGCCGCCGGGTACTGGAGTACGACGCCACAGAGCTCGTTGGAACTCCGCTTTCATCAGTCTGCCATCCCTCGGACATTGTACCCGTCACACGTGAGCTCAAAGACTCGACCGGCGGTGCAGCGGTGAATGTCGTTTACCGGATTCGGCGGAAGAAGTCTGGATACACGTGGTTCGAAGCACATGGCTGTTTACACACCGAGCAAGGAAAGGGGAGGAAATGCATCATTCTCGTGGGCAGATCACGACCAGTGTATGTCCTCGACAAGAACGCCATCTCCACCGATTGTGGTCCTGGCGACAGCGAGCTTTGGAGCAAGCTGTCGACCGCTGGATTAATTCTGTATATGTCTTCCAACTCGCGTCAGATGCTGGACAGACTCCCGGAGGATCTTGTGGGTACCAGCTTGCAGGCCTTGATGCGGCCAGACTCAAAGAAAGAGTTTCTTAGAGTGTTAGAAAGTGCACGAGCAGGGGAGAAGGTCACATTGAAACACGATCTACAAAATCGCCGCGGCCAAGTCCTACAGGCTCAGACGACGATATATCCAGGCGACGCAAAGAAAGGAAGCAAACCAACCTTCCTCCTAGGTCAGACTCGTCTTGTCAAGTTAACCAGAACAAGCCTCTCGACGCAAAAGTCGACCGTCTCGTCTGCTGCATCCGTAGTAGCTGCCCAACCCTCCGCCGGCTCAGGAACCACTCGACAACAGCCTGGTTTGGGCTCACCAGCCTTTTCTTCTTCCCAGCCAAGCCATACAGAAAGCGCTTTCACCACGGCCGGTGGCAACGCGCTTCCACTCGGCAATCAGGATGAAGCGCTGGCATCGGAACACAACATCTTTGACGAATTGAAGACCACCAGGAGCTCCAGCTGGCAGTTTGAGCTCCGGCAGATAGAGCGCCAGAATAGACTGCTGGCTGAAGAACTGCAAGGCCTGATCAGTCGGAGAAAGAAGAGAAAGAGGAGAAAGGGCTTGGGTCAGCTCGAGAAAGATTGCGCCAATTGCCACACTCGAGTCACACCTGAATGGCGACGCGGACCGAGTGGGCAGAGAGATTTGTGCAATAGTTGTGGGCTGAGGTGGGCAAAGCAGGTTCGTTTCCTTGACATCTCAGGAGCATCATGGCATTGTTGCTGACTCTTAACTAGAATGGACGTGTTTCGCCGCGCAGGTACGGTGTACTTGGCGAAAAGAGTGCCACACCCCCAGGTTCCGCATCATCGGTCAACGCAGGCTCCGGCCCAAGCAAGACGGCTGATGCTACAAGTAATGGCAACCAACCCTCAAAAGACTCCGAGCCAGGCGACCTACCCCCACAGATCGACGAGGCGGTTGAGCCACCTCATCCGACAGTAATGCCAACATGGCAGGGAGGAATATAGGGCGTAGGTTGTGTCGCCAAGCTATAATGCCTCAGACAACATGTCAGTGCCAAGTGATGCGCGCTAGTCCAACGTTCTGACTGCCCTTAACGAACATGCTGTGCAGGTTGGCTTCACAACTCGTATCAGCAAAGTGGCTTGGGAAGGTAATATGAACGAAAGCACGTTGAGACATTGTCCGGTCGACTTGACTTGACTCGAATTGAGCAAGAGGCGCATCTCAAGTTCTAGCGCGCAGGCGCGCAGGTCGCGGTGAATCAGACTACAGTATTTTCCATGCATGGGCATGAGTAACTTAACGGGTATATATTATGACACATTATTGAGCTAACTAATAATAATAACATACCACTGTAGGATTCGCCCTCCACATTACACATGCAGTTATCCTTCTCTCTTTAGATTGACACCAGCAGCCCGACCCACATCCAAATCAGGCATCAATCCAAGCCTGCATACCTAGCGTTAAGCTTGGTGCGAGGCGAAGGATATCCGGCAGCCTCACTTAGATGATCGACAGCACAGTTGTACTTTGACCGTGCCATAACACACTAGTCACTCCGCTTGCTATAGATAGAGAAGAATGGGCTCAGAAAACACCAATGACGGCTCGTCTAATGTTACTAGACGACAGGAAGTCCTACCCCGACTCACTGAGCGACGCAATGGCTTAACCACCAGTCTTCCCAATTGGTGGACGTGAGAGTAGCGTCAAAATGAGGAGAAGGGCTAATGTGATATATTACAGTACGAAGCACAGTAGCATAGCGTGATAGAAGAATACCAGACAATTAGCATGCAGCTGTTCGTAGAAGAGCAGGCAGCGATTTTCTGATTCGAAGAGATCAGGTACTTTTAGGCAGATTCCCGTTTCCTTGCTCCAGTCGGCCTTAACGGCGGGCCAAGGGTTGAGGGACGTGACATACCACTTTCTCAGTGCGCTTTCCTAAAGGGAATGCGGTCTGTATAATAATGCTCTACTATATTCTATACAGCTGCCTCCGCCGCCGCCGCCGTCGTCGTCCCTTAACCGAGGAGGCGCCGAGCCACGAACCTTGGGGCCAGCGTTAACTCGGTTCACCTCAACCCAGCGTGCTGGGCTCTGGCAATCCCATGTGGAAACCCTGAATCAAAACCAATGCGGAGTTTCTCGCAGCCAACCACCATGCCGATCACTGCCACCTAGAGAATTGCAGCAAAACCCCTACATCTGGATCCGAGAAGTTTAGACACCACCGTTTCCTACCCCTGTTCGCTGCCTCGGCGGCCGAGAAGCTTGAAACGGTCGGCAGGCGCCGGCCTGCGCCTTGACTCTGCGTATTGCCCATCCCGCCGGAATTTTTCCAAGCCCTGCGACTCAAGCCATGCCTGCCGAGCAGCAAATCTACTGCAAGGCGGGTGGCTGCCAGACCGTTAATGTAGGGACCATCGTTAATGTAGGGACCAGAAGATGCCGTAAGCCAGGGACACGGCAAATCGGAATCTTTGGGCTCTTGTTTAACCGGCAGTTTATCTTTTGTGCTTGCTTTTCCAATGGACTTGTGCAGGGTGATGATAGCCGTGCTCTTGGGTCGACAAGCGGAGTCAGAATGCAACGTTGCGATCAGAATTGTTGTCGCTTTGACTTTCTGTTAATCAAAACGGAGTGCGCTTTGGGCAAATGATGACCTCACCCCGAGTGTGCGAATGTGGATGTGATAAAACTCGACGCGGAGGGGTCATCCATCACTTTCCTTTGCGTCGCCGCGGTCCCGCCCGTCAATTCCCCTGAAACGCAAAATTTTGCCGATCCTCCATCGATGTCAAAACTGCCTAGACGACACCAAAAGGCAAAGCAAAACGGGAGCACAGTCTTTTCCTGATTGGCTTCAAAAGACTTGCACCCGCAGCTGCACTGATGCTTTTTGAGATTGTCGCCGTGCTGCCTTCTACTCATACTACCATCGGAGTCTCACTCGCACTGATGCTGGCTTCTGCCCAATCCAAGCCGAAGCTTGCCCTCGGAATCCGCAGCCGCCACGGCTTGAACCCTGACAAGTACAGAAGTAGTTTGCGCTGCCTCAGAACTAGTTTCGTGATGGCCCCCAGACAACAACGTGCTAGTCCGTCCCTGTACAGCCGGTCCCTTGCCCAGCCGCTAAAATTTCTCCCACCATTCCCAAAACTCAAAAATGTCGCTCCCCCCTCTTGCCCACCCCCAGTCTGAACCCTCCACGCAAGTGGTATCACCACTGAGCGCCCCATAATCACCACCATTTGTCCAAAACGGCATTTCACCCTCAGGGTATTTTACCATAGTAGCATATTTTCGAAAAAGTTTACAGCATTTATCAATTGTACAAACCAGCACGGACGGCCCGAAAGTTTGACGAACTGGCCCTGTTTTGCGCTAGGTGACTGCATCCAAAAGTCCTTCCTGCGGCCACTTTCAACCACCAGATAGTCCCTTCACCACCCCAGGTGCCGAGCAGAACCATTGTTCGTCCTGTATCTAGCACGCTGCATCTTTTCCCCATCGCTCCTTTTAACTCTTTTGGAGAAAAGAGGCCATTGCCGTGCGGGGGGAGACCAAAGAACGCCAGGGCATGCGGCACAGGCCCTCGTCGTCCCTTCCCGATTTGCATTGTCATCCCTGCTCCCATCGACCAAGCCACGGTTCCTGCCCTAGTCAAAAGTGCAACAAGTCAACCCACGGAGCCGCTCTTTGTCTCTCTCGCCCTCTCTTTCCTCTCGCTCCCCCAACATTGCACATACCACACCTAACCATTACTTTTGAACACAAAAGGTTGGACGGAAGGACCTCCGAGGAGACCATCAGAACACCAGCGATACGACGACGATAACCAACATGGCGCCCACAGCGGACAAAGTATCAATCACAATATGCGGCGACGGAGGATGCGGTAAGTCGTCGATCACACTACGGCTCGTGCGATCGCAGTGGACATCAGAGTACGACCCGACTATTGAAGACTCATACTCGGTCACGCGACAAATCGATGGGCTCAACTACCACCTATCGTTGACCGACACCGCCGGTCAGGAAGAGTACCGCAGTCTCTGGGCGGCTTCAAATCTGCAATCTGACGCCTTCTTACTCGTCTACGACATCACCAATGCCAACTCGCTAGAAGGGCTAAGCTGGTTTCTCGAGATGATTGATATTGAAGCCGAGAACAGAGAATACGAGAATACCAGGTTACTAACCACAAAGGGCGAGAAGGCACGAGGCAAGCGGGAACTGGGCTGGCGTTTTCCACCCATAAAGATTGTGGCAGGCAACAAATGTGATCTGAAAGACCAGCGTGTCGTGACGTCAAAAACTGGCTGGGAATGGGCACGGAGTAAAGGCTGTGGCTTCATGGAGACCAGTGCGCGCGAGATGGTCAATATTGAAGAGACATTTGCCCTCATTGTACGGAGGGTGGCCGAGGCGAGGAGACAAGGTGGTGCCCCGCCAGCTTTTGATCCTGCTTCTAAGGGACACACCCTTAACACAAGTGGTGCCGGGTCGGCAGGACCAGTGATTGTTATGGGCACGGGGCCTAATTCGACCGCAAGTCTCCCGGTGAATGAGAAGAGCGCCTTTGATGTGGATGAGAGGCGGTGGTGGAAGAAATTACTATGCTGTTTTGGCTGAGAGGAGAAAGGAGGGACAAATATACCAGTGAAGACAAAGAGATATACAGAGGAGAAAGAGACATTCCGATCTGATACGCGGAGAGAATCAGCCAAACCCCTCGACGACAACACTATCAATAAATGCCGACTTTCACGCCCATGGGGTGGCAATACCGAACCCAGACAGCATGTCAAAGTCAACGAAACGAAACGAAGCAGTAGATATCATCATGCTTGGTTATCCCTTTTTGCAGGAAGATACAAAAAGTACTCCCGGCAGCAAACATACCTTCTCGCCAAGGTCAGTCAGTCGGGTCTGATAGAGGAAATAAAGGTATCAGCACCAGTGCCGCAAGGCGACTGTAGTAATGCAAACTGTACAATTACTTTTCAACCCCAACAAGACGGAATCCATCCTTTCATTCTTTCGTTCCTTCCTCGCTCAATCTTCGCCCTGTCTCGGGACACTTTCGACAGTTGGCCAGTCTTTCTCGGCCATGTGTCGGCATGTGATTGAGCAGAGTGATTGGGCGTACGCCTGTTTCTCATCACATTTGATTCCTCTCCCTCGTCCACCCCCCCCCCCCTTCTCTCTCTCTCTCTTTGAAGTCATTCCAAAAACTCCTTTGGCACCTCGGGCCCCTATACTACCAATCCTTCATGTCCCGCCGGCCCTTGCCCGACCTGCTTATCCTCGTTGACTAGATTGCCGTCTGCATTGTGTTCGACCATGAACTAGCTAGGGTCCCACCACTACTGTAGCACAACGAAAGTTCCCGTGTGGCTAGCCCAAAGTTTGTTTTCTTCTCTTGTTTTTTCGTACTTCCCCATTTGGAAATTCCGGACTGAAATTACAGTAGTACAGTAATAGGAGATGAGCTACAGGAGGAATGGTAAAAATGAACAAAAGGGGGCTTATGTCACTTACATAATCGAATATCTAGGATCCTAGGACATGGCGACCTCTGTTGATTGTAAATGGTATGTATAGGTATGTAGTCGAAGGAGGGTGCTGGGAGAGGGGGGGAGAAATGGAAAATTATTGTGTGATGAATTACTATCATAGTGCTCACATTACCCATCGGGACTCATACTTCCTCTGTTTCAACCACTGATGACCCAGCGACTGTGTGTCGAAATCGTGCACTTCAAAGGGAGAATGGTGAATGTGCTTCTCCACGCCTAGTGGCAGCGTCATTGGGAACATCGTATGGTGGTCCACCAGCTCCTGACTTCGGTTGATGTAAGCGAATGGCGCGACTTCTTGGCGTTGACGAGGAGCAGCAGCAGCACCGTTGTCCGAACCACCGCGGTCGGCACGTACACAATCTCAGAAAGGCAAATATTAAAGTACCGCATATACCAATTCATCTGGGCGGCAAACTCTCGATGCTGAGGCCGAATGACCTAGTTTATACACGGCCGTGGGCTCGGAACGAATCGTTGAAAGAGTTTTTGTCGTGGCCTGCTCCAGCACTTCTTTCTACCGAATATTTATCACTAAAAATGACCTTCTCCCAGTTATTTTCATCCTATTACTGATACCGGTCTATAAACGCTAGTCTCTTAGCTATATGCTCATCTAGTAAAAGAGGTATTTTTTAGGAAAATCTACTTCTTAATACCCTCTTGTTTAATTAAGTATTCGGCAAATAGTTAACTTAAAGATATTTTAATGCCTAATCTCTTAATTAATTGGCGGTAAGTCCATTTTGGATTTTGTCTAGTAAGACGCAGAATTAATCGTTTATCATGATCTGTATAGTTTCTAGGGTGTCCAGAGCGTGGTCTGCTGGTATTGGCGATTTACTTAAGAGACCTTTTTAATGGTGTATCGCGCGGTATCCTTGCAGATTTCAAAGGCCTTCCTAATCTGCCCCTAGGACGCACCAACTGCGGGTGCACCCTCAATTTAAAGATAATTCGCCTCTATATGGTCTATTGGCATCAATTTCACATAGAGGCCGACGTGGAGTAGGCATTTGTTAGATAAACGAGAGGGTATAATTTGGACGACGCGAAAATTAAAAAAAAACGCGTGGGGGGGGGGAAACTTATGACGTAAGTTATATGTAACTTAATAACTGTACCTCAGTCCTCTCTTGGTGAGTAGTGTCGGCCCACGTGAAGTAAGTGAAGCTGGATCATGGCGATGCACAAACTAATTGGCGGACAACGAACTCTTCTTTCATCACTGACGGCCGGAGAAGGGAACGTGCCGACCATCTGAACGAGTTCTTTGGAACCATATGGAAACTTCACAGGAGATGGAGTGACATGGCAAGCTTTTGCGCTGCCAGGTAGGGGTCAGTGATCTGCAAGATGATCCAAAATCAGGTCCAGGTGGCATTTGTCTCACCGGCCCCCAAGATTGCACACTTCAAGGCTACATCCTGTACAAACAGGGGCTTTCACATTGCACTACGTGTTGCAACACCTTGTTGGATATTTTGATGGTGCATCAGAGATGATATCTGAGAGTGAGGAGCGGATTATCTCCTAATCTGGTCACAGTCAAAGATTCTCCGTTGAGCTAGAGTCGACCTGGTTCAGGTGATCAAGCTTGACTCTGTCCAAGGCCCCCAATGTGAATGCCATACGGTCTTGCTTTACCAACAGATGCTGCTGATTTGTGTGAGTCCATGGTTGCCCATAGTTGCTATCCTCTAATACGTGCGGTACGCTTTGCTGAGGTCCTGGTATTGCACTTGAAAGGGTTCATTCTGCCTCATTCTCCTCTGACAGGCTGACATTCGTTGGGCATGGTGACTTCAACCAATCCAGCTTCTTCATAGCACGTAGAGGACCGAGGAGAGCATGGTCAATATCCGTAGTATCTCTAGTAGCTACTGGATACAAATTTTCATAACGCGGCCATGAATCCAAAATAGACACGGGCTGAAAATATTCACTTCGAGTGTCTTGAGACCTTGCAGTTGTCCAACAGACTCCCAAAACTGAATCCACTCTGGCTCTTCTTGAGAATCCGGCTGCGGATGTCCTCGGGGCTTTGAACTTCTCCTTGATGGTGTCGAATCGAATGAAATGAAGCGAATCGCATCCTTGCCAATCGGGCCCAAAATCAGACTCGAGCCCTTGTATAGTGCTTTAGGTTCTTCATTCTATACTACCTTTACGATCGCTGTGAATGGGTTGCGCGTCGTGCTTTGGTCCTGGAGCTGCACCAGCGTTTTAGCGAATTCGGAAGGGTAGGTGACGGGCACATTCAACGCCGCTGACGCTGCCTTATCCGCACTCAATCGCTTACCCTCCGCTCACCCTCGCCTCATCCTCATAATTTCAACCAGTTAGGTGAGCCCTTCCGAGCGACATGGATTCGAAATGACTCAGTGTTGACGAACTGAAGTAAGCTGGCGATGTGACTAAGCTACCCGTTCACTACTAAATTTGCCTTTATCACCAAATTCACCTCAACTATCACTATTGACAATGAGCTTCCTAAAACGTACGAAATTCCTCTTCAGGGCAAGGGATTCAGGCATGAGCGCGAAAGCAGACGTCAAGGATCGTGATGGAGACTCCGCGTCCGAAGGAGAGATACTCGTAAAGGACGAGGATTACCCATCTTGGCCGCCTCTGCCACCTCAAGAGATTCTAGCTCAACGAGATAAATACGCCGCGGTAGTTTCTGCTCGGAAATTCTGGTGTCCAAGAGATCAATTCACAGACTCAATAGTTTCAGCCTTTTATAGGCTCTACGAGTTCATTGCGCTTGACCAAGTCAACGGCTATCGCAACCATCTCGAGTACATCTGGCGGCAACACCAATGGCCAGTGAGAGACATACCTGATCCTGAGGACCAAGACCCTTTTCGTTATGCGTTCCTCGCATGTGTTACGTACCTTCTTGTCCGGTCCTTCAACGCCAGGATCAAGCTTGGTCTTACTCGGAGTGCCCATCCCATCATGACTATGGAGGAAGCAGAGGCTGCCAAGCAGGTTCCCGAAGAAGACAGACCCTATGAAAAGGTCCCTAAATGGGCTTCAGAAGTCTCTCCTTTGACAGACCTTTTGATCGTTCCGACTTCGGATGGAACTGTACTTGCTGGAAAACACGATAAACGGGCAGATCCCGATTTTCTGGACAAGAACATTCTCATTTGGACACCTCACATACATTTCACATGATCTCACCACGCTATTCCAACAGTGCCTCGAGGGACACAAGTCCACATTTCACCAATTGCAGAGAAATGACTCTTTTCTGTGCTGTCGCCTCATCACCTGCGGCCATTGAAGATAGCAGGTCTGTGGAAGCGTCGTGTGTACTCAGAATTGACGGTGGTAAGGAGATAGCGCTCCGTGACGCTATGATGGTACCTGGCAGCCATCTGCATGAACCAATTGACATCGATCGGATGGCCACCGTTTCGATTGACGATTTCATGGAGGTAGGTCACAGCGTCATCCAGGTCATACGGCCTAGCAGTCTCACCACCTGTCATAACCCTTTGGATCTTCGCGAGAAATGCGTAATGCCATGGGGCTGCAAGAAGTGTGAGGCCAGGCTGTCTGAAGACAACAACGTTTTGTTGTATAGCCATCTGTGTCAGATCTCGGTGTACTTGAGGCGACATCCACATCTGTGTCTCGGTGTTGAACCAGTCTGTGCCCAATAGCTCCATGGTTTGTTGCATTGCGAACTGCATCGCTGAGTCCAGTAACATCCTGGTGGGGGTTTCGAGGTGCGAGCCGAAGATATCAACATCATGAGTTGCCTGGCGAGACCGAATCAGCAAAGTGTTGACTGCCCCTCCAACAGTAATTGCTGTGATGTTGGCATTCCTCTCAGCAATGTACTGAGCCATGAGTGTCAACGCGCGCTCCAGCACTGGCCGCTGAATGTCCTCGTAGGTTTTTGGGATGGGGACGCCTTGGTTGTCAAGTCGGTTCCGCGGTATGTGGATGCTGACTTCTTGCGGAGCACCGATTACAATCTGACGTGCCGGCTGATTGTTGGCCCCGTGCTCCTTTGAACTGCCGCACCCCATGGTGGTCTGGCTAACGAAGCTTTGGGTTAATCAACAAGGTTAAAGGATGGCGATTATTCCACGGAAATGTGTAGCTGACGGATGTTTCTTCAGTAATGGACACTGAGGCATTGGATAGATTTTTATGTGCTTCACATAAGTCAAGAGCATACGTAATAGACACAGAGCAGACTAGAGGAGACCCGGCGAACTAGACTTAGCCACAGTCATCTGGCGGTGGATAGTCGTTCCGTACTCGATATTACCGCGTGCATGCTATAGCCGGCATGGTTGCCTCACCATAGTCTTAGAGTGAGCGGATCTATGCCAAAGAAGCTCCGGGGGAACTCGCCATCTCGAAATAGCGAAGTCTTGACCTTGAGGGTCGTGACGCTTACACACTTTATGCAAGGCTGACTCTTCGGCCGGCGCGTCAAGGCACGGGTTCTATTGGGGCTTTGTACAGACTAATGATAGCATCAGAAAGACCGCATGGAAGCACTTCAACACGACCAACATTGACAAGTTCCTCTCCCAAAAGATCAAGCGTAAGCATCAGCATCATTGATGCGAACTTGCTCAGACACCAGCAGAGAGATTTGAACATGGAGTAAAGTCCCGCTGAACTGACGGCAATGCATGCTACCATGGACAATAAGGGATCTGCGCGTGTTGTGAAGATTCCAGGACAACGACTGAGACGATACGCAGACTTGATCCACAAGCAACACTTGCGTCATACTCCTTCGCAGCCGATTGAAGCTTCCGAGGGAGGGATTTTGCGGATTGTCTGCATAGCCGACACCCACAACACACAACCAGAGCTGCCTGAAGGCGATATTCTAATTCATGCCGGCGACCTCACGGAAAATGGTAGCTTCAACGAAATTCAAGCCCAATTGAGGTGGCTGTCTCAGCAACCACATCGTCATAAGATTGTCATAGCTGGAAACCACGATGTCTTATTTGATGAAGAATTTCTGAAGAGATATCCTGCACGACGATATGGCAGCTCCAAAACGCAGAATGATCTACACTGGCCAGACAACCTTCACTTCTTGAACGATTCCTCGGTCACACTCGAAGTAGATCTCCAAATCCTATTACAGAGCTCAAGCACGGCATCACGTCGAAACGCAGCTAAGCGTAGAATCAAGGTGTACGGCAACCCGTACACTCCTCAATATGGCGTTTCGGCATTCCAATATCCCAAAATGAACAGTGAGTTCTGGGAGAATAAGATACCCACCGATGCAGACATTGTCGTCGTTCACGGGCCACCGCGATTACACCTCGACAAAACGAACGTGCTCAATGCAGGCTGTCCATACCTAGGGGAAGAAATCGCTCGAGTTCGTCCCCATCTGGTTGTCTTTGGACACATTCATGTCGGCTATGGGAGAGAGGATGTTCGCTATGATAAACCAAGGAAGTTGTACGAGCAGATCATCAATTTTGACAGCCACGAGGATGGATGGAATCCTAGCGGCTGGATAACCTTGTTGCAGCTTGCAGCGACTTTGATATGGAGTCTGTTATATTTATCACTTCTAGGAAGGAAATGGATGCCAGAAGGAGAGCGAGTGACGAGGTTGGTTAACGCCGCTGTCGTAGGAGGATCAAATAACGAATTAAAGAACCAGGCTGTAGTGGTGCACCTATGAATCCGAACCGTCTCGGAGACTGCTTTTCAAGATTTCTGAGCAGGGCAATCAAAGAGGAACCACCACTTGCTGAGCGCCACCATCTGCAGGGCACATCCCACCATATCGTCGCTCATCCGGGCAGTGAGATGTACCAATATTAGCATCCTCATACTCTGCCTGTTCTTCCTCGTCCGGCTCGTGCTGACGCAATGGGTAACAACCCCTTCGCACTCATCTCAGCATTCGTCCCTCTATGGCTCCCTCAGAACATCTGCGGAATATAATCATTCCTCTGCTCCGGGTTTGGAACCGGGCGATTACCGTGAACTGTATTGTGGAGGAATTACTCAACTTAACTCGAATGGATAGGTTTCCAAGGGCCAGAGTACTTATCGCAGATCTCCCCGCACCGTATCGTGGGGTGCTGTGAGGGTCAGATCGTCGCTGGCGACCGCCAAGACTCCTCAGGGCGCAGCCCTTGACAATTACTGTTGTATCTATAATTAGTATAATTATAGAGAGACTAGAAGAGCTCCGTTCCCTAGGACTCTTCATAGTCTGATTGCCAGTCTATAGGACTATATACTGCATTGGGATCTTGTTGCGTTTACCTATCGCCTGCCCTGCGCACTGCCCGCGTTGTACTGCCTAGCCCAATAGAAGGAACATCAACATCCCTCCTATTCCCCACAGCAGAGAGATACCCTTACAGGTGCGACCCGCCTATAGCGATATCATTGTCGCTCATAGTGATATGACAGTTGCACGACAATCATACAACTAGCAGAGTTTTTCCACTAATATCGCGTCATCGAGATCAACGAGTGTTGTATATATATCGAGCAGGAATCCTGCTCTAGATAGAGAATATATTGTTCTGAATACTGCAGTGCCGGTGTTGGATCAGCACGGTATACGGCTATGCATAATTGTCACTCAGTTGTCACTCAGCCTGTCACGTGACCACAGGAGCCACTAGAGTTCTGCCCCTATTAGTGAATGAACGTCTGCTTCTAGTTCAGTCATAGCTGTATATTTACTGTCGATCCATCAGCCGGACCACTATTTGTCCGACACCAGAAGACCATGCACAAGGCAGAGTACCACAAGACCGACCGGTTCGAGCGTAGGACAGCGGGCCGAGGGTTTGGGGGTATCCGCTTATGGATTGTACTAGGGCTCTCCGGCACCTCGCCAAGGCGAGGTGCGTGCAGATTTCGAGCTTTAGTGATAATTCCAACGCCGGATAAAGGTAGACCCATTCCATTTCGCAACTCATGGTTATGAAATCATAAATTTCAACTACCACACAAAATATTGCTACAGGAGTGTCCTTTATTTATATATGAATCATACAGTGAAAAAGAATTAAAGTGTTATTATTCATAGTCTTATTTATAGGTATTCAGGTCGTAATTCGTAGGGTATCAGGTCGTAATTCATCATTTATCGTTATTAGTTACAGAGCAAGACCTCTGGATAGATGATATTCTCTGTTGTTACTGCTTTATTTGGTGGTAGCAGGAGTGATAGATTTGCTATATCTGTTACCCGGGATAGTGCTACATAGAGCTGGCCATGGGTAAAGGCTGGTATATGTAGATCAATACCTAGATAGTTGAGTGACTGACCCTGTGATTTGTTGATTGTCATAGTAAAGCAGAGGCGGAGAGGGAACTATCTTCGCCCTATAATATAGGGTAATTCTCCCTCTGTAGAGAATAGCTTAATTCAGGGAATTAGGCATATCTTGCTATCAAAAGAGCCACCCAGGATACAGCCCTTAATACAGCGGCGTCCCAGGTGAGTAATCACTATACGGGTGCCATTACAGAGGCCCTCCTTTGGATTCAGATTCCGCAAGAGTATCACAGGGGCCCTAACCTTGAGATAAAGCTTGGATGGCGGTAGACTAGGTGGATTAAACGACTATAGAAGCTCAACTGCAGGTGGCTCTGAATCTGCAGTAGTATTAGAGTCCCCAGCTTCAACCATATTAACTGAGAGGAATTCGGTAGCTTCACCTGCTAGGTATTGCAGGATATACTCATTGATGTCTGCCATAGTATCATTTCGTATAGTAATAACTACGCGGTCTCTGAATATCTGTAGGTTGGTATGAGCATTTAAAAGTAGCTCTAGAGGGTAGATATCGCTGAAGAAGGGCTCTGAACTCTGATACTACTGAATTCCAGTAGGTATAGTAACTGAGCCTGCCGACTTAGGATCAGTTGCAAGCTTACTAATCCATTCGACAAACTTACAATTATCTCTGCTAGTAGCGGTATTCCGGACTCGCATATTAATCCGGAGAAACAGTAGGCGAAGTGACTTCCAGAGATATGATTGCTGTAGATAGGCGTTAACAATATCAGCTGTCATGTGGAAGCGAGACGGGATGCAGGAGGAGCAGGGACAGGGTCCAAGAGTTGATAATTGCTAAGCCTAAAGAGAGGGTAAGCAAGGGTAGAGGACCCCTGCAGCACTAAATATGCAGGTGTGCGCCAAGACCTGCGCCAAGATCTGCAGGTGTGCGCCAAGCCCTGCGCCAAGACCTATATCCCGGCGTCACTATGCAAGGTACGATCCCGATCGTAGATGTCCCCTCCCTGGTCCCCGTAACATCAGCCCTTGTACCACGGGGTACTACTGGCAAGATCTGAGCAAAATCACCACTAAATATAGTAGGTATACCGCCGAATAGGCTCTCATTTGAGTAGATATCTTGTAGAGTCCTATTAACAGCCTCAAAACAGAATTTATGCTGCATAGGGACCTCATCCCAAATGATTAGAGCTGTATTTTGCAGTAGGTTTGCAAGCTGTGAGTTCTTAGGTATTCCGCAGGTACTGATCT
>QQXO01000091.1:0-77382 GCA_003709845.1 Chaetothyriales sp. CBS 134916
TTGTCCAAAGGACATAGGTTCATAGCTGAATACCATTAAATATCATCCCCTCCACCTCTCCGCCGACGAGAGCCTACGTTTCTGACACTCGAGTTCTTTCTCGCCTTTAAGGCCGTATATAATCTCACTATAACGGCCGAAAACATCAAGGCTGGATTTAGAGGCTCTAGCTTAGTGCTGTATGATCCTCAGGCTGTCCTCTCGAAGCTTAATATCAAGCTACGTACACCAACACCAACTGGCTCCCCTCTTCCAGAAGCTGACCCTTGGGTTTCTCAGACACCACAGAACCCAACAGAAGCTCTTTCCCAATCTACTTTTGTATGAGATAGGATAGCTAGACACCAAGGAAGTTCTCCGACAACTTTATTCTCGGCTATTAAGCAAATGGCAAAGAGTACTGATATGATTGCACACGAGATGACCCTTATACGCAAAGAGATCTACATGCTCCGCAAGGCTAACGAGGCCCTCTCCAAATGTCGGAGGGCCAAAAAAGCACGCGTATAAGCTGGAGGTGTACTTACTGTAGAGGATATACTTGATCTGATCGGATAGAAGGACAGCAGGCAGAATGAATCTGGAGAAAAGACGTCGAAGGGGGAAGATATACGGGTGGGTGTGTCGGGTTCAAGGGCCTGCAGCAAGTGTGGCAAGACTAGGCACAATAAACGTACTTGTCAGCAAATAGAAGAATTGGCCAGAGAATCAGATTCCAAGTAGATCAATTGAATTTTGCACGTTGTGGTTGTACGATTGACTCAGAAGGTGGTATAGGGTGGGGAAAGTGCGTCGGTCGATGATATGCGTCGCCCGATGATGAACCACGTTATATCTCGAACTTTCAATTCGTTGGTCACTTATGACATACTACTAGTACCAGTACTAGTACTAGGACCGTACTGCTGGTTGTCAGGACGGTCGACTATACTACACCTGATTCAACTCTTGCAACATCTCGCGCACCTCGCCCAGCCCCGCGCCGCCGCGCTCATTGTAAATGGCAGCAATCAAACTGCCGTCGATATTGGGGAATTCCTTTTGCAGCTGCGCCTGGTTGCGGTCGTCTTCAGACTGCGGCGCGCTGGCTTCGTAGGCTTGCATGCGCTCAAACTGTTCGCCGCGGTTGGGATCGTTGGCGAGCGGGTCGTCATTGTGGTCTGGTCGATGATGGTGTTGTTGATGCTGTCTTTGGGGTTGATGCTGCGGTTGGGGGGAGTGGGGTTGTTGTTGCTGTTGTTGGTGGTAACTCGCCGCTGCGCCTGCTCCTGCGCCTTGTTGATGTTGATGTTGATGTTGATGTTGCTGCTGCTGCTGTGCGCTACTAGAATACGGATTGCCATGGCTCTGCTCCGCCGCCCACGGGTTGTTGCTATGGGACATGTCGTTGAGTGGGCTTTGAATTAGAGTGTTCGAGACTATCTGTTGCACTCTGCCGACGCGGCCGTCGGTGAGCTTGACCTTGATGCCGCGTGGGTGGTTGTGGCGAGTGAGCAGCTGAGCGATGGTGCCTTGGACTTGGCGGCCCGTGCGCTGGTCGGCTTTGAGCACGATGGATACAGCAGTGCCCGGGCGGAGGGATGAGGGGTGGGTTATGGGCATGTACTGTACTGTCCTTTTTCTTGAAGGATGAGGCTCGGATGACAAGGCAGCAGCAAATCATAAGAGGTAGAAGAAGCTGTAGGAGGCAAGTGGGATGACGTAGTTTGGGGTGGCACTGTAAGAGCTGGCTGACTAAGCTGATTGGACTAAACCTAAGCAGGTGAAACACTATCTAGAGAGATGAAAGAGAAAAGAGGAAAGAGAAGAGAGGAAGGAGA
This sequence comes from Chaetothyriales sp. CBS 134916, assembly GCA_003709845.1. NCBI lineage: Eukaryota > Fungi > Ascomycota > Eurotiomycetes > Chaetothyriales > Domatiomycetaceae > Domatiomyces > Domatiomyces globalis. Next base: position 1,821 of record QQXO01000091.1, read on the forward strand.
AGGTATGAAAGAGAAGAGAGGAAGGAGAAGGGATGAAAGAGAAGAGACGTGATCTCCATAAGCTCATGTATGTACGTATCTAGCGGCCTAAGAATGAAGGGAAAATATGTTTGATACCAATATCGAATGTTTGACGCCGCCACCTTCCTGCCTCTTTTTCTGCGGGTACCTCTTGACCAGCGTACTTTCCGAACAGAGACACAATCCACCATGACCCTATTGATTGGCTGGAAGGGGAAAAAGCCAAAGCACTGTTGTAAACTCCTTTGTGTCGCTTGCTAACCCATCAAAACGGTGGCACCCCAAACCAAACATATTGTCCGATCGGATACCCACCCGTCTGCTTGCTACAGTATCATCAAATTCCCATGGTAGCAACTTCCTCATCTGTAACAAAAATCTCAGTCACCTGGCATGCTTCATCATCGTCGTCGTCATAGCCGAAATCGGAATCGTACTGCTTCTTGCGTCTACCGAAGCGGCCAAGCAAGTAGCTAGGCAGGAACAGCTCGTCATTCCAGATGAAGCCCTGGCTGTGCTTGGTATAGGTGATGAGCCTTGGAGGCTCGTCCGGGTCATCGTTATGGGCATTGAGGTTAATGGACTTGTACGAGGACGAGGCCAACATGGATGGACCAAGTGGCGAGCTTGCCTGGAACATGTTGGACGATGGAGAGGCAGCCGGCGTGGTGGGAGATGTGGCTTTGCCCTTGCCCTTTCGTTGTGATGCGTTGACCTCGCTGTCCTTACTGCCAGGTAGCCTGGGATCCTTGTCCGAGGCCGATGGCGAGGCTATCGAGGCCAGCGGGTGATATGGCGCTGAATAGGAGGACATAGGTGATTCGGCCTCAGAGGAGGCCGAGGAGGACGGACCGCCGCCGCGTTCAAGGGAGTCGGCGGTGGGGAACGACTTGAGATGGCAGCCGCCTCGTCGGCGTCGTGGAGGGGTATCGTAAGTGCTTGTGCTGATGGTTGACGGGTGGAGCGGGATCTTGATGGCTCGACTACCGGGGGCATAGTCGGCCATAGTGGGCAGTGTACAGTGCTTTTACAATAGACGGTGGGACTAGAAACCTACGGTATCTGTGGGCTGAAGTATGTGCAAGTCGCGGAGTCATAAAGCAAGTAATGGCAATGCCGATTCAGTCATCTCCAAGGCCGTCGAGGTCATGCGGGCTTCACCGCGCCTATCGATTGCCCCAGGCCCACTTGGTGCCTGCTAGGCTGACTCAGGCTGCACAAGACCTGCATGAGATTCGTTGTCCCTGCGTGCTTCCCGACATCGTCCTCACGATAAGAGACGATGTGGTTGACACTGTTACTGATAGGATCGGATGTTGCTCGAGTACCGAATACTGAAGAGGACTCACCCTCCCATGCGCCGGCCAAATACAGATTGCAGTGGATCGGCTGCCTGGCTATCAGATGCTGAACCAGCGAGCGGAAAGATATTTCGAATCCGGGAAAATAGATTGCCAATGGAGGGAAGCTTAGCTGCCCGGCACGATACCGAAAAGCTTCCGTTTTCCACCCTCAACCGATTTGACCATGCTATTGTCTGAATCTTGATCGAGATGCAATGATAGGTGATTTGCTTGCTCTCTATCCACGATGCTAATTTTGGACAAGTTATAAGGTTAATTCAGTAGGGCAGCTGCCAACTCGCCACACGCCAGGCATCTATACTCCTGATGAGATCAAGCTTCGAGGTAAGAGGGCCAAACAAAAGGTCTCCGTCTTGGGTGTCTTGAAGAGAGACCGAGGGAGTGGCGCAATCGAGACCACACTTCATCTTGGTGGATTGTCAGCAAAAGCTGTTACCAGTAGATGGCGAATTATGACCATCCTGCATAGTTTCACATTTCTGACTAATTGCTTCTGACAAGCGCCCCGTTCCGAACCCCAACTTGGCTGGTCGCCATGCACTAATACAAAATACTTATATTCTTCGTCCGTGGTGAGCCTATACTCTCGGTTTGCATGTCCACAGTATAGCTTTCGGTGTTGGTGTATACAAGATGACGAACTTCACTATCAAAATCGTCTCCGACACGGTCTGCCCGTGGGTAAGTGTCTGGCTTTCCCTGCCATCAAATCGCGAGACAGCGGAACATGCTAATTGACCTGCCATCAGTGCTACATTGGCAAGAAGCGCCTCGATACAGCCATCGAGCTCTATCGCAAGGTCTATCCCGGCGGCAAAGATGACGTCTTCACCGTCTCCTGGCTACCGTACTACCTAGACCCTACGTCTCCGGCAAAGGGAATTCCTATACTGGATCGCTTCAATCAGCGCTTTGGACCTGACAAGGCGGCAGCCATGCAGGAGCGTCTGCGCACTATAGGCAAGCAGGAGGGCATTGAGTTCCGCTTCACGAGCAAGATCGGCCGCACGCGGGACTCGCACCGGCTGATCGAGCTAGCAGGGCGGAAAGGGCCCGGGGTGCAGAATGCGGTGGTGCTCGAATTGTTCCGGACCTACTTTGAAGGTGAGGGCGATATCACCGGTCATGACACGCTGGAAGAGGCCGGGGTGAAGGGGGGGTTAGATCGGGCTGAGGTGAGGGATTGGCTGCAGACTGACAAGGGCGGCGAGGTGGTGGACAAGGAAGTTGGGCAGGCCCAGGAGAAAGGCATCCATGGTGTGCCCAATTTTACAATTCAGGGCAAGTATATGGTGGAGGGCGCCCAGGACCCGCAGGATTTCTTCGAGGTATTTGCCAGGGTGAAAGAGACGGAGGCAGGGCAGCCTTGACTTTTCTTTCTGCATTGCATGTCCCATACTGGGAGTTTACAGGCCTGTGCTGTTAGTGAATTGAAGCCAGAGAGTGCTTTGTGCCCTACTGTTGTATGTCTACAGTACTACAGTCCCGAAGACCCACCTGTCACTTGCGTTTAGTAGCAATTAAGCTTAAGTAGCAATAGTACGGGACAGAATCGGTAGCTGTCTTCCCTCTCGCCCACACACTTTCCATGCAATCGGTCCCTCTGCAATGCCGTCCGCTACCTCAGGTAGCCCCGCTGCCGCCGCTACTACTACTGCTGCTGGCGATGAGAGGACCACGAGCTCGGCCGCCACCTGCGGCCGGAATCCGGACAGCCCCGCCTTCCCGCCGGCGTCGGCCTTCTCGCTCCTGCCAGACGTCTACATCCTTCTCTCACGCTTGGCACCACTCCAGAACGCAGGAATCAGCAACGTGAATGGGGCAGGCGCGTCTGACACACTGCATCTGACGCTCTCGCACGAGCCGGCGCTGCAGCCTGCCGACATCGCTGCGGCTATGTACCCGATCCGGCAGAAGGTTCAAAAGGCAATTGCGGCGATCAAGGCGCTACCGGACATCGACAGGACGATTGAGGAGCAGGAGGCCGAGATGCGGGTGTTGGAGGCGCAGATTGGCGCCTTGTCGCGGCGGTTGGCCGAGTTGGCCGAGCGGGCCGAGGGCGAAGGGCAGCGAAGGGAATGAGAGGATGGGAAAGTCAGAGTGAGAGTGAGAACTGTTAAGACCAACGGAAGACAACGGCATCGTTGAGGATGCTAGATGCTCGATGCTCGATGCTCGATGCTCGATGCTCGATTCTACTTTGACTCCGTCCAGCACCGACCAGACCAATCTGGGTATTTTCGAGCAGCGTTGAAAAAGAACCCCCACATCCACACACACCACCTTTTCCAGGCCAAATACTGATCAACGAGCGAACATCTACACCGGCAGCGGGAATGAGCTGGCCAACTCGGCAATCTCCTTCCTCAGCTGCAGAATCTCAGGCACCTCTTCACTGGCGACCTTGGCCTTGAAGTCCTTCAGCTTGTTGGCCTCCTTGGGCAGCTCAGACTGGATCTTCTTGGTCAGCGTGATGGCTGTGTCGATGTACTGAGCCACTTTGGCAAAGTCGGCCTCGCTAAAGCCGCGCGACGTCATGGCCGGAGCTCCGATTCTGATACCGCCGGGCGTCAGGGCCGACTTGTCTCCGGGAATGCTGTTCTTGTTGCAGGCAATGTTGATCTGCTCGAGCACGGCTTCGACACGCGCACCGTCTAGCGACTTCGATCTTAGATCGAGTAGCACCATGTGCGAGTCAGTACCGTCAGACACCAGCTTGTGGCCGAGCTTCTTAAATTCCTTCTCTAGGGTCTTGGCGTTCTTGATGACCTGTTCCTGGTACGCCTTGAACTCGGGCGTGTTGGCTTGCTTCAGGGCTACAGCAAGAGCCGTGATCGTGTGGTTGTGGGGTCCACCCTGATGGCCGGGGAAGACAGAGAAGTTGATAGGACCTTCCAGATCATAGAGCACCTGCTTGCCCGTCTTGGCATCGGTGGAGCGAACACCCTTGCGGAAGAAGATCATAGCACCACGAGGCCCGCGCAGCGACTTGTGTGTGGTCGTGGTGACCACGTCGGCCCACTGGAACGGGCTGGGGATGACCTCAGCCGCGATCAGACCGGAGATATGGGCCATGTCGACGACGAGATATGCGCCCACTAGGTCGGCAATCTTGCGCATGCGCTCATAGTCAATCAGCCGGCAGTAAGCTGACGTGCCAGCCACGAGTACCTTGGGCCGGTACATCAATGCATTCTCCTCCAGCCGGTCATAGTCGATGATGCCGCTTTCCAGGTTGACGCGGTACGGGAATGTCTCAAAGTACGTCGACACGGCCGAGATCCTGAAGTGCACAGTCAGCCGCCGCTGCCGCTCTGTGGTAACCCACAACTACTCTAGCGCTTACTTCTTTTGAGGCGTCTGGTAGCCATGGCTCAGATGGCCACCGTGCGGCAGGTCGAGGCCCATCAAGCGGTCGTGCGGCCGCATCAGAGCCTGGTAGACCTGCAGATTGGCCGGGCTGCCACTCAGGCACTGCACGTTGACGCCCCATTTCTCCGGGTCGAGGTGGAAGGCCTCAAGCGCTCTTTTCTGGCACGTGAGCTCAATGGCGTCGATGTGCTGGTTGCCGCCGTAGTATCTCGCGCCAGGATAGCCCTCCGAGTATTTGTTCGACATGGGCGAGCCCAGAGCATCGAAGACAGCACGTGAGGTGAAGTTCTCCGATGCAATGAGCACGATTGACTCGCGCTGCCGCGTGACTTCCTTCTTCTATACGCGCGTTAGGCGCCGTTCTTCTTGTGGTAGCAGCCGCGACCAGTTACTGGCAGCGTATTGGAGCCCGTCGTACCATAATAGCCGCAATCTCAGGGTCCGTCTCGGCCAGAGACTTCTCCAGCAGCTGCATTGTGCACACAATTAGCCCACTTTCCAGCACCGACGGCGACGATGGTGATAGCGACGACATACGTCACGATGAGACTGAGAGAGAGCATAGCTCTGCACTGGTACCGATGAAGACAACGACGATGCCGCCATTGTGTATTTATCTGGGTTGAACTGTCCTACAAATAGAGAGCAAGAGAAGGACACACGAACGAACAGCTTTTCTATATAATATTAAGACTGCTGGAAAAAATTGTGCCCACACTCCGGAGACCTTTTCCGAACAATGTCCATGCCCCGCACCGAAACTCCTAACAGTGCGGTTTGTGACTCACCAAGGAGGACTTACCCCGACTTTCTTATTACCGTAATTATTAGGCCTTCTACTGGTATTATTCCTTCTACCCTGATCTCGAGCCGTTCACCTTGACTTCCTTTGCTATCTTCAATTTCTTGCTCTGACTCCCCGTCTCCTCCATGCTGTTTATCGCCTTCTTCCGAACTGGGCTCGGCTGTGCTGAAGATGTTCCAACTGTAGGCCGAGCTTTCGTCTCCGAGCCAAACGGCTGGTATCGCATGCCAAGACCTTCTGGCTGCTGTCTGGCTGCTTTCTTCTGGCCTGTGCTCTGTGCAACAAACGTCGGCTCATCCTGTGCAGATGAAGCTTTGGTCCCGCTGCCAGCTTTGACTGCCAGCCTGAACGACCTCGCAACCTTGGCCGTGCTGGGTTGGTAGATGCCAGATGTCCCTCTTAACAGCATCAGACTGCTGTTGTCCGACAACGTTTCCTGCATGCTGTAGCTCACCCCGTTGTCACTTAGGATCGCGTCCCCCCGTAGTGCCGCTTCCAAGTCAAGCTCTTTGATAGACGCCACGTCGACTGACGCTGGTGCGCAAATATGCCAAACCTGTTTTGCATCTAGGGCTGAAAACATCTCCGTGCTTTCTGCAACTAAGTCGGATGCTCTGAGCACCAGAGAGCTGAAGCCTTTCGGAGGGACAAATGACTTGCTGCTAATTTTGGTCGATGCCTCGGCACTAGTGCCACGAGTCAGCCCAAGAAATAACGTTGAAATTGCCATCTTCATACCTGTTCTTCTGTTGCTTTGGTTGCTGATCCTCCATAGCTTCATCCACTTGCTTTGCTCGTTTGCTGTTATTTGATGACTGTGATTCCTCCTTATCGGAAGACTGTTCGCCGCCGCCGACGTCATCGTCGTCATCATCGTCTTCCTCCACACTCCCCTGTTCAGAATCTTCTGATTCATCGTCCTCGCTGTTTTCTTCTCCTGTGGATGCCTTGCCACTGTTTGAACTGTCTGATTGCAAATCTTCACCCATTTCCCGCCGCGGCTCCTCATATATTCTCCGCTTAGTTGCCTTATTCTCAGCCTTCTCTTGCTCATCACAGTCAGAAATATAGGCCTGGCTTAGGGCCGGCGCCCCGTCAGGCCGTTTCGGCATCGCTCCCGATCCGGAAATCTAACCGAGGGCGTCCTCTCCCGCCAAAAAATCTGTGCGGCCTCTCAAACCTTTTTCCTCTATTCTTCAACCGCCCACACTCTCAACGAAAAGTTGTGGCATTGAAGAGTCCACAAGTAGACAAAATTTCAGTCTCAATCGAGATCCACTTTGTAAGCTTGTTCTAGTTGTCGGCAACACCCGCCTCTAATTCTGCAGCTAACGCAATTAGGTATGCGCACAATCAGGTAGTCGGGGTGTTGATCCTGGGGCGTTGATCCTGTCTCTTATGTCACAATCACTTCTTCTCACCTTCCCCTCCGCCAAGGCGATGTCCCAAGGTGACCGCATCAACATCGCTGTTGAAAGGAATTGCTGCTCATGCCTAGTCGAGCAGGAGACAGCGCTTATGCAAAGCTGCAAGATAGGGCCGCCTCTGGACCGGAATCGCTTATCTCCAGGGGCGGCTCTCCAGCGACCGTCATTCACCAGGATGACAAAAGCCAAATGACAAACCAGTTTGGGGCCCTGTCAACTGCCTCTCTCGTGCAGTATTCTTCCGACAGGGCGATCGAAGCCCTCTCACCGACGCGAGTTAAGATTCGAGGATCAGGTCAACTCTGCGTCATCCTTGGCACCGCCACGCTCTTCGTCAAGCGTGGCACTGTGTCGATATGTGGCGCCATCCTCCCTGCTAGCACGCGCAAAGTCAACATCTATTCTCCCAGGAGCCACACGCTGCCCGCCATTGATGCCATCGGCGGAAGGGCAGAGATCGAACTCGAATCCGCAGAACTCGACCTCGAGGGCCATGGCATGCAGTCGCTCGTTGCCATAGGCTTCCCTGACGTATGGCGGCCACTGGAGCTCGACCCCACTACATACCAACGTACATTTCATATCTTCGGCTATCATTTTATGCCTGATCGCTCCAATGCAAAGCGCTACACCACCCTCAACACACAGGACTGGAACCCCGTCCTCACTGAGCTGGCTGAGCATGCCAAGTCGACCGATCGCTCAACCCGGATCCTCATCCATGGCCCCAACAATAGTGGTGTCTCGACCTTTGGTCAGAATCTCCTTAATCGCTTGGTGAACCAGGCTGATCCGGCCGTTGGCGTCGCCTTTGTCGACCTGGAGTCAGAGCGTCCAGGCTTCACCCCACCCGGTACGATCGCGCTCCAACAGGTTAAGATTCCAGTCTTTGGGCCTCCATATACAAGACCAGCTGCGAATAGCGGGCCTCTCTCGAAGATGCATTACGTCGGCATTCGAGGCTCAAAAACCTCCGACGTTGGCTGGCACTACCAATGCGCCATCGACCTACTCGATGATGAGGCCCGAAAAGGAGAAAACCAGCCGTTGAGACCGGTGATAGTGCATGCGCCCAAATGGCTGTCACGCCTTCGTGCTGGTAGTGCTGAATGGATAGAAATATGGGATAAGATTAACCCCACTCATGTTGTCTCCTTGGGTGACTCGGACACTGCCAGCATACCCACCGACAAAATCGTCTATCGCATGGAAGCCAAACGAGTTGAGCAGTACGACATGTCACGCCAGGCAGATATGTCGCTTCAAGCATATTTCCACATGGTGGTCAGCAGAGAAGGCGAGCGTCTTTTCAACTGTGCCCCAGTCGTCATTGACCAGCTGAAGACTCACGCATTAAGATTCGATCCCTACGGAATCATCAAAGGTGTCATTATCGACGACCAGTCTATAGCCCCCGAAGATGTTGCTGCTGCAGTCACCGGCAAGATTGTTGCCGTCTTGTCTGTCAGTTCCGAGGCTCTCGACCAACTCGGCTACACCGGCAACAAGGCCAGCGGTAGGCTATACCAGTTTGACGGCAATCTCAATACCCTGCCTGTGCCACCAGCCGAACTCTGCTGCATCGGCTTCGGATTTGTCAGAGCGGTCAACGAAAGTGCAAAGCACTTGACCCTAACGACACCTATCCCTGCAAAGATGCTGAACAGAACATTCAGCCACGAGAACAAGGGCAATCCACAGATGATCTTGGCCGTCTCCAATTTCAGTACAGACTGGCTCTTGAATGAAGTCAAGTGAGCAAGCGAGCGCTTGACATATTATTTACATATATTTGCGAACCACCGCATTGCGACGACAGAAGTTAGGCTTTTTTCCTACCACAATAAAGGCGGATGAAGGACATATTTTGACCTAATGTCTTACTTTTAGAAATGAATGATTCCAAGAATGATGGCAAAGTGAACACGAAAAGATGGGACATGATCAGAAATCGACTGGGAAACCAGGCCGCTCACGAATCCAACAACAATCCACGGTCTAACTACTAGAGAAACTGGAAATGTTTTTCAGAAAGAACGAATTTTCTCTCTAAACGATACTTTTGCTTTTTAAATAAAATAGGTCCCATCACTACCACCACTTGCAGCAACACTGCCTAAACTCCACACTCGTCAATTTTGTACGAGAAAAGAGGCCAGCTGAAAGAGATCGTCGATTGGGAGGGGGAATAATCTACCCTTTTTATTTCGCAGCAATAGAACAGGTGTGCGCTTGTGATACTATACCCTCTTTTATAGACATTGAAACATTTTTAAAAGTGGAAAAATTCAAGTTAGGGTTCAAGAGCACACTGACCAACAATACTTGTAAGATTGTGCTAGTCCTCGCGCCCGTATACCTTATCTGTCTACTGTGAGGGGTGCCTAGATGCAGTAGCATGCTGACACACGCGGGCCTAGGATGCATTAATATGTTGGACGCAGACAAAAATCAGCCAGCTGGCCATCTAGCGTTCTGATGGAAGCCACGGGGAAATTTTTCAAAAAGGCCGTGGAATGGGGTGTGCGATTTTACGGGGAAGAGCCCGTGTTGGAGTAATGGTCATTGGTAGCTCACATTCATACAGCTATCAGCTTTTCTCTCTACCATAACCACCACCATCAAAGTCAGGCCAGGTCTCGGCTAGCATCAATCACAACGGGTCTCTCTCTCTCCCTAGAGAACAAAAACTCGGGCCACTGACACATAGCTATGCATGTATGCTTGCTTGTATCCACAAATTACACGCGCGCAGGGCGTGGCAGACGACTTCTCATATCCCGCACCTGTTGATCGGCCGAAGGAGGGGGGAGGCGGATTGTTGTTTGTTGCAGATGTCTTCGATCTGAAACCAACAAAAGGGGCCATCATAGGTGGCGGGGTTGGTATGGAAAAAGAAGGGATGAACGAGAAGGAATGAAGCGATGGTTTAAGACCATAGGTAGGGGTGTTCTGGGTGCGTTGTGTCTGGAGAGGCTTGGCTGTCAAAACTGGTGGGTGACAAAGATGGTTGTCGTTGTTGTTGTGGCGGCGGCGCGGAAATAGAATGTGAGAATATCGGCGGTAAGATAAGACAAGGCTGGAAATACACATCATCACGCTTTTGGTGAAAGTGATGGCCGAGTATATAACGTTGTTATTATTAGCCAATGTCTCCGGCGGATAATACTCACCGGACAAGAGACACTTGCCGCGAGAGTCTTCATCGCGTGACATTCCATTGCAGTGCTGGATCGAAACCAACGACCACTTTTTAGTCGTCTTTTCCAAATGTCAAAGTCAATTTCTGACAAACCGTTCGCAATTGGATCTCGACGCCCAAAAGCGAGTTCCTAGCCAGCGCCGCATCCCGCTTGGTGTCAACTCCGGCTGCGATATGGAAGTGCTTGCAACGCCTCAACAAAGTACGGCGAACTGTTTTCTCTAACGCTCCAAAGCAGCCATTGCAGAGGCGATCAATGACCGCCCAACAATGATTGGCAGACAGCTGAGATTCATCATTCAGATCTCCGATGCGTCGGAGGATGAGATCGGACAACCAAGAGGCCAAAGTAAGCTCGACGGTGAGAGACTTGAGATTCTTAAGCTCGGAACAGTAGAGGCCGACCACCTCGCGGAACTTTCTCACCTCCCTGCTGACCAGAAGGATGGACTTTTCTGTGTCAACGCCATTGCAGTAATACTTGATTTTGGTGAATTTGCCGACGGAGATGATGTAGTGTAGGCTTTGCAGATTGACGGTCGCGGTGTCAGAAGCGAAAGCTAGAAACTCATTTGCCAGTGGGACTGGATCTGTGAAGACGATGGTGCGCTTCTGCCAGTACAAAGGTGCGAAGTGGCCATACAAGCGGCGGCACGTGAGCAAGAAGTTGGTTGCTTCGTGGCGGACTTGGTGGTTTGCAAGAGTGCCACTGGCATCTGTATCTCCAGAGGACCCCTGACACATGATTTCGAAGACAATGTTCAAGATATCCAGAGGAAGAGTGAGTAGGTTTGGAGCGAGCTTAGTATTCGCGCCGTGCGTCGCCTTCTTGGCCTTGGCCCGACCAGAACGGCGGCGGGGAGAGCTTTTCGCAACGGCACGTCGAGCCATCTTACCACACCAGCAGCTTTCAATCAAAGATTTCTGGCTTCAGAAGAAGAAGATGATGATGATACAGGAACAAGTAGAAAATGGACCTGAAGTGTTGGATGGTCCAAATACCAATCGAACACTCAAGCGCAGTCTCAAGTGTCAGAAAAACTTCGACCAATTTTACACTGCTGAGAAGAATGAAGAAAAAAATTTCATAAACCTGTAACCAAGAGAAGTTCGCAAAAAGGTGACTTCGTCACCTCCTTGCAGTACCAAACAATGAGACAAGGAATATGTTACAGATATCAGGCAGTATATACTGTATCAAAACGGAAAAGAGATGGCGAGTTAGCATTATTAAAAAAGGATTACTTGTATTATTGGTATTCAGAATACAGGCGCTACCCCACTTTGAATGTCTATCTTCACTGGCGCGCTAGCCACAGTGAATACCGGGAGCCTCTCTGCTGATCAAAAGCATGAAACGGAAATATGACGGATCACCCGCTCTACAGCCCCATTCTGAACTCGCTCCAAACGCAGTACAACCTCCCAGTATCATCGTCCTGGCTATCGACATTTCTCTCTACAACTCATCAACCTCTCCCTCCCCTTGTCGCTCTCACTTCTACGGCACGCTTCCGCATTCTAGTTTCTGATATCAAGACATCTCTGTCTCAAGACGCGCCGTCGTTGCCAACGGACATTAACGATGTGAATGTCAAGGAGCATCGCTTGTCCAGAGATGTAGTAGCTCAGGTTTTGGACATACTTGATGTGGGGATGAGTAAATGGAGCCAGGTGGAGGCGATTGAGAGAGTGGAGCGGGGAGAGGAGGTCAGAGGGAGGGAGGTGATCAGGACGGTGGCGATTATGGCTGAGGATGCTGGAACTGCTGAAGGTGGAGCCCAGGAGGCGGCGTCGGCGTCGTTGTCGACGACTACGACCAAGAAATCGTTCGGTCCGCATAAATTGGTTTTGCAGGACGTGAAAGGGACGAATGTGACAGCGTTTGAGCAGGTGGACCTACCGCAGTTATTTATTGGAGATGGAGGGATGAGCATTGGGTGTAAGCTATTGCTTCAAAGTGGGACAGTGGTGAGGAGGGGCATGGTGATGATGACGCCTGAGAGTGTTGTGGTAATGGGAGGGAAAGTTGAGAGCTGGGACAGCAAGTGGAGAGAGTTAAGGAAAGAGCGATTGGTGAAGGATATTGAAAGGCAGATTAGAGACATGGCAGGGTGAATTGGCCGAGGGAAATCAAGCAATCGATTCATCGACGCACTGGCTCCGCCATATGGTCTATGGAGAACCGCTCAGACTTCTCATTGGTATTGTCATATCGACACCCTTAGCAGCCATCAGCATCAAGGCTTCTATTGTCCTGGGCCTGAGACAGCCATACTTCAACCTTGAGTGTCGCTGGCCTCCCGTCCGACCATGTCATCATTCATCATCAAAGCTTTCAACCGCCCAGGGAGCAAGCATCTTGGAATGATCCATGTCTTCTTTGCAGCCTGTATTGACAAAAGCCTGTGAAACATCGGTCGCTTCGAGAACGCCATTTGGAGGCATCTGTTTGAGTGAATTCGCCTTGGCGACATCTGCAGCATATGCATCTCCTCCCTGAGCCAACTGAAGCCAGCCATGTGGCTGGGCAGGCGAGAGCATGATGGTCCTAAGTGCCTCTTCAGTGAGGGCCTTTGAAGCGTCTTCTTCATTGTGAGCAGAGCAAGCATTGATCGCTGCAACAACTTTTGTCACCTCAATTTTTTTCTGCTCCCTCACATCGTCCGAAATGAGGAGACCTTGCAAATCGTCCAGAACGGCGTCCAGAATGTCAGAATCACTGTCCAGTAATCCTATTGTGGCCAACAGCAAAATTGACTGCACATGACGTGGATGGTCGGAGACGCAATCGAACAACTGCGATTGAGCGGCCTCCTTTTCTGCTTGGCCACCTTTTGTCCACAAGACCTGGGCAAGCATGCAAATAACGTCAGGATTGCCACTGGATTCACCCAAAGCAGCCTGGAACATCTTGATTGACTGCTCAATGGCTTTGAGGTGGCTATGGGCTAGACCTGCGGTTATGTGGGCGGAAAGTCGAAGCTTGTGAAGCTGTCTTTCAAATCCTGCTCCTGCACTTTCCTCAGAGAGAGCGAGTGCGGTCTGTGCATTGTCGACAGCGAGTTCTAATTCCGCGTTTGCGAGTTGTACCCGAGCTAGATCGGATTTGGCTTGCGCAAATCGGACAAGGGTTGATTCGGATTCGGATTTCTCATATTGAGCTTCTATCATGTCGCAAACCTGGCTGAGTGCGGTAGAGGCGCTGCCATAGTCTCCAGCACGTTCAGCATACAAAGCCATGAGATGGGTAACAACGACGTTGGTAGGGGAGAGAATATGGAGTTGGCGAGTCGCAAAAAGTGGTTCGAGGAGTCGGGCAATGTCCCGAGATTTGTTGGACGAAGCTTTGAGCAGGTGATCAAAGGCTGATAGAGCATAGTGACGCTTGGAAACAAGTGATCCAGAGTCTGAGATTTCGAATGCATGCGTGAAGAGACCCCTGGCTTCGTCTATGTTGCCGTGAAGTGTTGCTAGAAGGCCTTGACCGATCCAGGCGTCGGCATATTCTGGATCAGTGGACTGAGCTCGGGTGAATGCCAGATTTGCAAGCTGAACGTCATTGTGCAGGAGGTAGAGCGCCCCTATATTGGTCCAAGTCCTGGCACTGTGGTCATTCAGATGCAAGCTTCGCACAAATGAATGCTGGGAGACCTTTGGACTGAGAGTCATTGTCACAACACCTAGGGCATTCCAAAACTCGGAGTTGCCGGCTTCGAGTTCGATCGCTCGTTTGAAGCATCGGATTGCCGCTTTGATGAATCGACGGGGTTGGTGGCCTTTGATCTGCAAGGTGACTCCAGCATAAACATAGGCCTGATACTCTGCAGATCCAAGATTGAACCATGAGACGGCCTGGGCATGGCGATCGTGAGCACAGGCGTGGATCGCACGTTTGTGGGCCATGATAGCGGCAATAAGGCATTTGTCAGCTGGCGAATCTGGAGACTGGTTTTGAGTGTCTTGAAGAGCGTCAATAGTGGCCTTGTCTTGGTATTGAAGAATTTCGAATTCGGTAGGAGTCACCTGCTCTGTCAGGAGATGGATGAGACTTTGAAAGTCAAGCTTCTGGGTAAAAGCTTTCACATGAGCCAGGGCAGAACAGGCGTCACCAACGGCCTTCCAGAGGTTGAATGTATGGACCTGCTGCTGGGCAATTTCGAGGGCAGTGGTAATAGCTGCGGCAGCCATGTTTGCAGCCTGTCCAAACATACCTTGAGCAATTTTGGACCAGGAATTCTCGCACAATGTCTGGAGAAGAGCAACTAGGACACCATGTTCTCCACTCCTAACCTCAAGCACCAATCGGTACTGCTTGATTGATTTGTCAAAGTCACCCATCTCCTTTTGGACGTTAGCAAGCATGTACTTGGCGAACCAGGTCTGATCGGGTGGCGGCGAGTGGTCGAGACTCTCGGCTTTCTCGAAAGCTTTGGAGGCAGCAATAAAGCGACCGGAGTTGTGATAGCTCTCGCCCAGTCCTACCCAGGAGTGGTAGTCGCCAGGGTGGATACGCAGAGCTGCCTGAAAGGAGAGGATGGCATTGGAGAAGTGTTGATTGTTGATTTGCACAATTCCAATGGCAGAGAACGGCCAGCTCAGGGCTTTCTTCTTAGATCCAGGGGTGGGTGTGGCTTTGCCGGAAGTGATGACTCGCTGAGCAACAAGCTCGACCAGATCCCACTCTCCACGGTCGGCAAAAAGCCGCGCCAATCTCTCAGCAGCCTGCAATTCTGAGGTAGATAGTTCGAATGCTTTCTGAAGTGCAACTCGAGCACGTTGTTTGCTCTTGCCATAGTCCTGAAAGTAGACGCCGAGCAATGTGTAAGCGGGAGCATAGCTTGGGTCGGCTTTGACTGCATCGATGAGGTCTTTGTACGGCCCATTCTTGTTCTTTCGAGCTGCTGGACTGGAGTCAATGTGCCACTTACAATAGCCAATGCGATACAATGTCTCTGCTTTCATGCTCAAGTTTATAGGCTCTTGGGCATTCAGAGTGGAAAGAATATGCTGCAACTCTTCTAGTCCTTTGGATAGATCCTGAGAAAGGGATTTGCACCAGGCCAGCTCTAAGCGAATGCGCAAGTTCTGGTGGTCTCGCTCTGCTGCGCGCTCTAGAAAGTGGGCGGCCTCTGTATAATCCTCGTCTTCCTCATAGATTAGACCAACTCCTAGGAGCGCAGAGGTGAGCTTTGGCTTGTGAGCTAAAACAGCTTCAAACATTGACTTGGACTCGGCGTGATGGCGGGGCGATTGATAGTAGATCAAAGCATTTGCGAGGGTCATATTAACGCCATCAATGCTGTCTTGCAGATTAAGGGTAAACTTCTTCTCGGCATCGATATGAAGCTTCTGGGCCTTGCGGGCAGTGTCTACGGCGCTTTCATATTCTTCGAGATGCAGGAACACGTGAGCCATGATGCGATGTGCAAGGTGCGACTTTGGACAGTCGTCCAGTCCGTCGTTCATCAGGATCAGCTGATCAGCTTCGGAAAGCTTTGTTTCTGCCCGTTCGTCTGGTTGCTGCTCTGTTTCGGTATGGGGAAAGGGAGAGGATGCGCTGTCTAGAAAACCACGAAGGACCTTGCTAAGGCCATCATCCGGGAAGTAGTCAATGTACTCACGTAGGATGGAGACATCCCAATCACCTAAATCTTCGGCATCGACCCACTCTATGGCGACTTTCCAGGCTGGAGCGAATTGCTGTTTGATGATGACCATTCCATTGGCAATGTTGAGCAGTCTATCGCGCTGTGCCCGCTTCTGATCTGGTGGAAGCACTGTGAGGTCGTCAAGGAGTCGCTGGAAGTACTGTTGCTCAAGCTCATGACGGACATCGTCGTCTCGTGTCCAATGGATCAAAGCTTCATACTTTGCGTCGATCTGGAATTTGGCAATGGCCTCACGCCTGACATCTTGGGTGACCTGGTCTATCCTGGCACCGAGTCTAGTCCTTCTTTCTGCAATCTGCGTCTCGATCCAGTCGGCTTCCTCGACCTGTGCACTCTCGAGAATGCGCTGATAGGCCAGAGCCGGGTTTAGGACTCTGCCCTCAAGGGTTGCGTAGAGGTCCGAGTCTGGAAGAATCAACTCGAGTGCCTTTCGATACTGAGCCTGAGATCCGTGCTTCTTTGCAAACAGCTCATATTTGTCGACCGTGTTTTGGCATTGTTCACGATTGTCCTGCTCGACGTAGATTCTTGCTAGCTGATGAACGGCTTGGTGATACTGATCCAATTTGAGACTACCCTGCTTTTCGTACAGTGATACCAATCCTTTCAACGACTGGGTATCTTGAGGTTTCAGACTCGCGGCAGAGATCAGCGCCTTCTCTGCGGCATCAATGTTGCCGAGTTTCTCATGGGCAAAGCCAAGGAAGAGGAATGCGGTACGGTTCTTAGGATCTTGCTTGGACACGTCCACAGCGAGATCAACAGCTTTCTGATATTCCTGCTTATCGATGCAGGCCTTGATGGCCTTGACCGCACTTTTAGAGGCCATGACGGACGAAGAGCAAATGACAGACAGGATGAAGTTGGAGAGAGGCACGAGTCTGGTTGATTGATAGAACACTTATCTTCTGCCACATTTCTTTCAATGCAGCACTCAATAAGGCTAGTTGCTAGGCAGCAAGCTCTTGATTCTGCCTCTGTTCCTGTTCCTGTTCCTGTTCCTGTTCAATTGGCCGTCGACCCACACATAGCAGAGTTTTGGTTTGTATTTGAAACGAGTGGAAAGCCAGTTCACTCCGGAAGGAGCAATTCCGATGTGCTGACTCAGAAGGAACCACTGCTTCCCTTGACCTGATTATACCTTGGACTGGCACAAAATGAGCTGGATATTTATCGGTGTCTGCTTTGTATATTAAATAGTTGCATTCCAAGCCGCCAGCGGGGCAGCAGTAGCAGCAGTAGCAGCAGCCGCGTGCTCCCTTTCCTCGAGTTGTCATACTACAGTATCCCCCACCTGCCACTTTCCCCGCCCTCTCGGCCGTGCCTTCCATGCGTTGGCGACCGGCAGTGAGCTGGTCCGCCTCCACTCGATGGCACCGCAGACGCTCCGAATCGACGGCACTCGGCTGCGAGATGGACTCGGCCGCGAGGTGACGCTGCGAGGCATCAACGTCGATGCCGGCGCCAAGTTCCCCCGCCACCCCCATCTGCCCTCCCACGAACCCAATGGTTTCTTCGACCCGGAAATCTCCTTTGTCGACCGGCCCTTTAAGGAAGAAGAGGCCCACGAGCACTTGGCTCGGCTGAAGCGATGGGGCTACAACACCATCAGATACGTCTTTACCTGGGAAGCCATCGAGCATGGCGGTCCTGGCGTCTACGACGAGGAGTTCATCGACCACACCATTCAAATGCTGAAGCTGTGCAAGGACTACGGCTTCTACGTGTTCATGGATCCCCATCAGGACGTCTGGTCCCGCTTCACCGGCGGCTCCGGTGCCCCGCTGTGGACGCTCTATGCCTGTGGACTGAACCCAGAGGCCTTCCATGCCACTCAAGCGGCGGTGGTGCAGAACACTTGGCCCAAGCCCCATGAATTCCCCAAAATGCTCTGGCCGACCAACTACACCCGCCTGGCAGCAGAGACCACTTTCACGCTCTTCTACGCGGGCAAGGATTTTGCCCCTAATGCCATCATTGACGGCAAGAACATCCAGGATTATCTCACCGACCATTTTATTGCCGCCTGTGCCCACCTCGCCCAGAGGATACACGAGGCTGGTGGTCTGGAAGACGAGTGCATCATCGGATGGGAGACTATGAACGAGCCCCACCGAGGCTTGGTCGGCTGGGAGAATCTCGATGCCCTTCCAGAGAAACTCAAAATGAGAAAGGGCACCATGCCCACTCCTTGGCAGTCTCTCCTGAGTGGCTCCGGACGTGCGGTAGAGGTAGATGTGTGGGACTTTGGCAGTTTCGGCCCTTACAATAGTGGCAGGGAACTCATCGACCCAGAGGGTGTATCCGCCTGGGTCCCCGCTGACTTTGACGACTCTCGTTATGGGTGGGCGCGAGATCCTGGCTGGAAGCTTGGCCAGTGCTTGTGGGCTCAGAACGGTGTCTGGGACCCTGCAAAGGACAAGTTGCTGCTCCCAGACTACTTTTCCAAGATCCCCCACTCAGGCGCACCCCTCGACTATGAACGCTTTACCAACCTGTACTTTATCGAGCACTTCAGAAAGTACAGAGATGCCATACGCGCCATTCACAAGAACTGCATTATTATTCTCCAGTCGGCAGTGCTTGAGATACCGCCGACAATCAAGGATGGGCCGGATGATGACCGCCGACTCATTTTTGCCTCACACTACTACGATGGTCTGACTCTCTTGACCAAGCATTGGAACAAGTGGTACAACTTTGATGTCTTTGGTTTCATGCGCGGCAAGTACTCTTCACCAATGTTTGCTGTCAAGGTCGGCGAGACAGCCATCAGAAACTCTTTCCGAGAGCAGCTGGAAGGCATTCGGCTAGAAGCACTCGATCGGACCGGCGACCATCCTATGATCTTTTCAGAAATCGGTATTCCCTACGACATGGATGACGGTTATGCCTATCGGACAGGCAACTACAGCAGTCAAGTTGCGGCAATGGATGCTAATCACTTCGCTCTTGAGGGCAGTGGTGCCAATGGCTACACTATCTGGACCTATGTTGCGTCGAACAACCATCGCTGGGGTGACAACTGGAATGGCGAAGATCTGTCCATCTTCTCTGTCGACGACACACTCCCACCTAGCAACGCTCCCCTTATGCTCCCATCCACCAATGTGTCGTCGCTTTCCATTGACAAACCTTCCGTTCCACCGCTTGTCGATGAGTCGAGTCTCAACCCTCATCTCAAGGCTGCCCACTCTCCCGTGCCCATGTCGGCTTCGAGCCAGCAAGGCCAGAACCCTGGGCTGAGAGCGGCAGAAGCATTCATTAGACCGTCTCCTATCGCGACTGTTGGCCAATTGGTCAAGTCAGGCTTTGATCTGCGCAGTTGCACCTTCACCATGTCCGTCAAGTCGAATAAGCCGGCTGCGGAGGATGGGCCGACCGAGATCTACCTTCCTGATTTCCACTTCCCCTCAGAAAAAGCCTCCATCCGAGTCACTAGTGGCCAATGGAGGATCGAAACTGTCAATGTGAGCGGTGAAGGCATGCAGATTATGAAGTGGTGGCATGAGAAAGGCGAGCAGAGCCTGACCGTTGTCGGTGTCAAGACGAAGCTCGGCGCTGTCGGCGAAGAGGATGAAGAGGAGACGGGCTATTTCGAAATGATGCGGAAGTTGGCCACGAACTGCAGCATCATGTGAAGAGGAATTGACGTTTATCCTTACGATCGCTACGACGGTATGTCAGTCCATATTCAGATGCGCTCGTACAAGTATCATTTGTTCAGACTGTCTTCATCCGTATGCATGCGTGCGATCAGTACCAAAAGACGACCGTCGGTTAATTACCCTTCTTCCTCTACCCTTGACTCCAGCCTGTAAATGGCAGGAAACACAACTGGGGTCGTATGTGTGTGTGTGTGTGTGTGTGTGACCCCAAATTGACCATGTCCTCAACCGCCACGCTCCCACTTTCATCCGTCCACACCAACTTGGGCACCAGCATACCCTGACCATCCCTACGCCTCTCACCAAGCACCACCCTTAACCTCCTCCCATTATCCTCTCGCACCGCCCGGTCCCATGTGCCCGCAAACCTCCGCCACACTCTCTCGACTTCACTGTTGCGCGTCGCCCCCAGCCGCGCAACCCTGCCTCGGCCGATCTGCGCCACCTCGACGACATCTCGCCGCTCCGACAGCTTCTGCACATCGAGCAGCACTTGCAGTCTCGTTTCCTGGATGAGATCGTTGTAGGTTCTGATGTTGAAGCTGCTCTCTGCGATGGCGTAGGCAAGGGAGCAGGAGAAGCATTTATCGAGGCTGATGGCGGCGGCGGCATTGTTGTTACATGTGCAGGGTCTAATTGTGATTGGTAGATTCATCATGGCCTTTTTTTGGCAGGACTTAATCACCTGGATTCTGTTGTAGGGATTGTCGATGTCAGTACTGCAGTGTCCTTACTTATCTGTGTATACAGAGTGTAGATTTGATAAACTTGCTTCGTCGCCCGTCAATCATTTCCCTGCTTTGTCTTCTATAGAGATATAGATATATATAGTACTGAAGAGCATTGGATGGGGCCAAAGAGGAACAACGAAAAGAGGGAGAAATGAAGAAGTAAGCGGGAAATGACAACGACATTGACACGGGATAATGCCAATAACAGTGACAGACAGACAGACAGACAGACACCTGCCGATTTGCCTACTTGCCTATTGCCAAATTGCCTTATCATGTTGAGGCATGGCCTGGCTTTATACCGGGTAGACAATCAAGTTACAGGAGCAGATGAACTTTCTGATCTAGTCTACATTCTGCATTGCTTCCTCTAGACCTCAAAGTGGTCTCACAAATCATCTTCTCATGTCAGCCCAGCTCTACCTAATTCACATCCATGACAAACATCAATCAATAAACACTACACCCTATATCTTGTGACACTGATAGTCTACAACTAAATCTGGTCATCAAATGGTCATCACCCTCCTTTGTTCGTTTCTATTCATATACCACTGGGAGCAACATCACTGCTCCTCAACTTGGCAGCTAACTGAGTGTCGTAGAAGTTATAATGAGGGTCCTTGGTACAGAAGGTCGAATGTAGCAGCAAGATCTCGGCTGTCGGCCGTTCATGAGGATTACTGGATTTGTTAGCATCTTATCCCAAAGTCAAAAAAGAGGAAATATAAGACTACTCACATCTGGAAACAGTCGTACATAAAATTCAAGCCGTCGACCGTTGCGGTCGCGCTCACATCTTCCGGAATCGGCGGAGCTTGGTTCAAATTGCCAAGTTTGAAGATGGCGCCAATGGCCTCTTCTCGACTCCACGGCCTCTTCCCGGCAAACATCTCGAGTACGACGCAGCCCAAGGACCATATGTCAATCTTGGCACTGTAGCCCTGGCCCTGGGAACGGACGACTTCGGGTGCCATCCAGAAGACAGAGCCTTGCATGGAATTTGTTACATCGTTAGCATAGATGTCGCGAGATCTCTTGCTAATACCAAAGTCGGATATTTTGCAGGAGCCGTCGAGATCGAGCAAGATGTTGTCGGCTTTCAAATCTCGGTGGAGGATGCCTTGATCGTGGAGATAGGCCAGGCCTTCGAGTGTCTGGCGGGTGAGGGAGCGGACGACGGATTCTTCGAACTTGCCATGCTTGCGCAAACAAGAGCCAATAGACCCACCGGAGATGTACTCGAGGTAGATGCTGATGGAGAACTCCTTGCGCTCACAACCCAGGTATTGTACAATGTTGGGATGCTCGAGGTCTTTCATGGTGTCGATCTCGAGATCGAGAGCCTTGACCATTTCCTTGACGCGCTCCCGGTCCTGTCCGCTGACTTTCTGGCTGATTTCAACTTGCTTGACAGCGAGGAATTCGCCAGTGGTGGCGTTCATGCCAAGGTAGACACGGCCATAAGTGCCCTTGCCAATAAGTTGACCACGAATGATTTTGAAGGTGTCTTGGCGAGTTGGAGCCTGGGTACTCGGAATGTCTTCCTGGGGAATAGGGTCAAGTGTGCTGAGTCTGTTGCCGGGGCGGGGCTTGATTTGCACAATGTTGGCGCCGAACATCTTGGTGCTCTTCCGGCGTACAATGCTGCTGGCTTGTGCCACTTGGACGCGCGCAGAGACTGAGGGACCACGCTGGATGTCGTTGCGTCGTTGAGCAACCTCGCGGATGGACTTCATTCGGCCAAGGCCACCTGCCTTGCCGACCTGTCGTTGAGCAACGCTAGCGATGGCGTTCTGATCTTTGGCCTTGAGCGTTGATTCGTCGGAGCCTAGTGTGTCTGAGTCGTTCTTGCGAGTGAAGTCGAGCGCGAGGCCCTGAGTTCCATACGTGACCGGGCCACCGAGATTCTGTGTGATCCTATCTCGAGGAGTCTGATTCGCCTGCGACGCTAGTGAGGTAATGTCTGCTCGTTCTTCCATGAACGGCTTATCTAGATCGACACCGGGGAAGTACTTGTCGAGTTTCTCCACCACATTTTCCACCGCAGGACGACTTGCCCAAATTTCGCTGACAAACGAGTCTCGCTGATGGTCATCTGGCGAGCGTGCCGAACTACTGTAGCTTCCATCGGAATAGTTGCGATCGCCATAACCCCCGCCACTTTGCTCAGCAGTACTATCATCGGTGGACTGCCTGTGGAGTGAGACTCCGCCAGAGGAAGCGGGCGACTTGAATGCGACCGTGGGCTTCCTGGTGTTGTCAGTGTTGACCGTCAGTGTCGGCCTCTCAGAAGTTTTGGGCATGGCCTTGTTGGAGATGGGAATGGCAAACAGGCCGTCGTCGGAATCATCATCGGACTGGTTGTCTTGATGTGGCCGTGGAGAGGGGGCAAATGGAATGTTCGACTCTTTGAATTCAAAGACTGGACCGTACGACGTCCTCGACTCTAAGGCAGGCCGAGTTGTGCGTTCGTTTAGTGGGCTCAACACAGGAGAGCGATCTTGTCTTTGCTGCGTGGGAGCAGGATTCTTGAATCCAGGTTGACCTGCAGCATCATCATAGTCAGGTACATTGAATAAAACATTTCCTTTGAACCAAGTGAGGATAGGGCGGGGCAACGAACCTGAACTGACTCCTCTGGGGCTGTCGACAGTCCGCAGGGCGGACGAATGATCTTGAGATAATGTCGCAGGCGCACCAGCCATCTTACCAACGTTGACGAGGGCGGCAGCAATGCCTGGGGTATGAGACAACGTCGAGCCTCGCTTCTTGTTGTTGTCTTGAACATCTTCGACAATGGGGTTGGAGAGTCTCTTGAGAAGGTCCAAAGAAGATCTGTTGCCAGAACCGATCTTTGTTCGTAATGAGTTTACCTTGGCCAGGGTGTTGGATTCAGAAGGGGCGGCTGGTGGGCGGCGCACGGGCATCAGTGAATCAGACTTCCTGTCTTCGTAAGGAGAACTGCGGGGAGTGTCAAAGTCAATGACATTGGACCTTGCTGAATCCTTGCGGCTCTGGCGCTGCTCCAGATAGGCTCTCTGCTTGGCCTCAGTCTGCCGTCGGTACTCCTCAGCCGCTTTCTGCAGCTCTTCAGGAGACTGGCGCATCTCGCTGGGAATCAGATTGCCAGAAGCAGAATTGGACTTCAACATGGGCTGGGAGCCTCCAGCTTGCTGGGAGGAATATGTGGCCATGTCGTTGCCGTTGGCGAGAGCTTCGGTTGTTGCGGACATGGGGCCACTCTGGATGTAGATCTTGGTGGTACCCAGGCTGTCTGCCTTGGCCTGTGCTTGAATGAGCATGTCATCGGTCAGGGGCGTGTCGTGGTCACTCTGTCCAGCCTCAGTGTAGAACAATTGAGCTGTGGTGAAGTCACCAAGGCCCAGTTCGCGGCAGAACAGGCGACGCAAGGCGAAGGCATTCTCAGCAAGACCGACGTCGACGAGGCGGTAGTTCCAGTGATCAGGGGTAATGAACATGAACTTGCGCGAGGACCTTGGCACGTGTCTGGTGGTACCACTTGGCCTATCGCCCTCGATAGCCAAGGTAGACGTAGAGAGATGTGTCAGATACGGATCACTGGCGTTCGCGCTCGGTCTGGACAGGATCGATCGTAGACTGGGGCTGGTGGGCGACTCAGGTCCATGCTCTTCCATAGCCTCGCGGCTTTGGTCATGGCGCTTCCTCATCCATTTGGAGAGGAAGCCTTTGCCTTCCTTGGCTGATGCGCTTGGCATACTCTCGTTGCTGTAGGTTCTCTGACTGTCAACAACATTGGGGCGCTGCTGCTCGTAGAATCGGACCGGATTCACGTCAGATGGAGTTATGGTGTCTGGAATAGTCCGTTTCTGCATCAGCTCGGTGCTGTTGGTCTTGGAGTGATCAGGCCGCGAATGGCCGGAGCCGGCACTTGATGGCAGAGCATGGCCCAGGCCAGGACTGCTGCTCGGGCTGTTGTCGAATTTTTGGGGCGCGAGGGCATCGCCTGAGAGATGAGGACTGTGTCTGCCCCGGGAGTTGATCCCAGACAAGGTGCCTCGAGAGTAATTTTCGCGTTGAGGGCCATGAAAGCTGTCAGGAGGCCTGCCTTCACTTGGGGTTGATCCTTGACTGCTGTGCTTGGCGAACACAGGTAGTGTGCTACTCCTGCCCTGTGAATTGCGAGGTCCAAGTAGTGAAGCCACTTGCATCCCAGGGCTGGTCTCTCCGGAGAACTCAGCGTGGGCGAGATGAGGGGAGTTCTCGAGCGTGCCGTCGGTAGAAGCGCTTGGGATCAGGCCAGACTCGCGCCGTTTGTGACCCGAGCTAGCACTACCTGGATCGCTACCATCACCCAGACGAGAGATGAGCTTTCGCAAACGCTTGCCCTCCTCACGTTCTCTGGATTGGTCCCATTGCGTGTGGTTCTGGGAGCAGACTCGAGCAAGTTCGGGGTAGATGATGTGGTGCATCTTACTCAGAGCGCCGCGCTTATTTGGCCCACGACTCAGGTCGAGGAAGTCGGTGCCTTCTAGCTTCAGTCTGCGGAAGACGTCCTGCCAATCCCTGGAAAAGTCGTTGGCAGAAAGCCAGGCAAGCACTCTCTCCAGAGGCCATTGCTGAGCAAGGCTGTTTGACGCGCTGGAGGCCACTGTGGCGCTCTGTGCTCTCTGGCGGCCGGGAGATGAAGCGCCGACGCCATGGGACGGAATCCGTGTGGCAGTCGGTGGTCCCGGCGATACAGGCTCGGCCAAATCCCTTTTCTGGAGAACAAATGGCGGTGGCGCTTTTGACGATGCAGACGCAGCACGGACCTCGCGGTTGGCAATGGTATCGTTGGCCAGGGCTGGGTTGGGGTAGGAATAACTGTGCGGATTGTATGTGCCGTCGGAGTGTCGGGGCTCAGCGACCGTTGCTCTGACTGGCTCGGTGGTCATAAAACTGCCATAGCCAGAGTAGGAGGACAAGTCGTACAGGGGCGGGATGCCAACGCCCGGGCCAAAAGAGTCGCCTGTGGGGATGAAGGTGGCGGACAAGAGGGGCTTGTCGTTTTGGGGCGGCGGCGGAGGGATGTTGAGTTGCGATGGCTGTCTCATCGGAGCGCCATAGGGGTACTGATTCTGCTGGATGGGCGGTGGTGGAGGTAACGATTGGGGCCCTGGCCTGCCCCAGCTTTGCTGCCACCCACCGGGGATGCCATACGTGGTGCCGGGCGGTAGCGCTGAGGGATGTGGCACAGGTGGCGGCGGAGGAAGGCCAGCGGCGGACTGTGATTGGCTGGGGTAGAGTCGGGGTGGAGGAGGGGGGAGGTGGGCGAGGTTGTTGCTGCTGCTGTTGTTGGCGCCATTGTTGCTGTTGGCGCTGTTGTTGCTGTTGCTGTTGATGCCACTGCTGTTGCTGTTGCTCTGTGCTGGCGGAGGGGGCGGTCCGGGGAGGTTCTGTCGTTGGGCGTCCATGCTCGTCCGGGTCGTTCCTGACTGCTGTCACTGCTCTTGCCTTTGCCCGTGCCCTTGCCCTTGCCCTTGCCCTTGCCCTTGCCCTTGCCCTTGCCCCTGCCCTGCTCTTGCCTTGGTAGCTCTTGATATGTGCTTGCTGGCTACCTCTCCTGTCGGGAGACCCTCATCGCTCGCAGCGATTGGACTCGGCCAATCTGGCTCTGCGGTGGGTGAATGGCGCTGTCGGCGGCGGCGCGCTGCTCATCGGCGCGCCTGAAATGGATCAGCGGCGTCCAAGCAGGGAGAAGGAGCGATGCTCACAGTCTCGAGGAAGGCTGCGACTGCCAATTAATGACTGCCGCACTATCCGCTGTCAGCGTCAGGAAGGCACGAGGCTGAGAGATGAGGGCAGCTGCTCGAACTGCAACACCAGTCCCAAAAAAACAACCTCGCTGTCGCTGCAGATACCTCCGATCTCCACAAGCGATCTGCAATTGGAAACTGGGGCGGTGTCCAAAGATGTAGCCAGGCGCTAGTAAATAAAGTTTAGCCCCACTCCGCGCATCTCCAAGCGCGGGCCAATCGGAGCATATGTCATATGTCTACAGTTGCTGGGTGCATTGGACTCCGTATCAAACCTGAGCACTCTCAGCTTTTACTTCGTGAACACCAGCGCTAGGCTATAGCTACAGACCCCTTGCACACGGGAGAGGAACCTAATTCGACAACTACCGGTACATGTCTTATTGTATCAAAGGGATGCCGAAATATTCTGCTAAAGGTGCTTCACTGAAAGTGATTTGCTGTGGTAATAATAGTCGCTCCAATCATGAGAGAGCTACCTACAGAGTTAGTACTAGACGCAAGACTGGAAGAGTAAAATTCTCGCTTTTCACCAAGGTGGAAACTGTGCCAGTTGAAATCAATGGGAGGTAAGCGAAGGAAGCAAGGGGACGAATGTGGTGGGTATTCAAAAGCTGAGTGAGTATACTGTACATTCGTCCAATGCTCATGTGCCATCCCAAAGCTTTGCCCAATATCGTCATTTTTCAGGTCCTAGAGTAATCAATCGAAGGAAAACTCAATCATGATTGAAATTTTATTTATAAACCCATTTTACTCCCCAAAAACCCCAAGGCTGCCTGGCGCTTCTGCCTCGCCACAAAGCGTGAAACATCTTCGCTCCACGACTGACTATCCTCCGCCGCGCGGTCCATGCTGCTTTCCGCCAGGCCCAACTGTTCGGTTCGCTCTTGGATCTGCCGCTGCATGTACGCCCAGTACCCTTCTTCCTGCTGGGGGTTTTCGAACCGTTGTTGGTATTCGCGATATGTCTGCGGCTGGCCTGCTCCATGAGCCTGAGACGACGAGCCGCTGCCTGCGCGTCCTGATCTGGCGAGCTCGCGCTGGCGCTGCAAGTCCGCTTCCTGCTGCGTGCGCATCTCGGTGAGCATGCGCTTACTGGGCGGGCGATTGGGCCCGCCGATGAGGAGGTCGAGGTCGGCGGGGGTGATGAACTGTGTACCGGAGATCCATTGGAGATTGCTGATGGTTGGACGTGAGGCAACCACTTTGGTTGGATCGAATAACCGGTCTGGGCTGGGCGGGAGCGGGAGCCCCATGCCAAGGGTGTTGAGCAGTGCGATCTCGCTGGGCCCCGTCCAGCCGAGAATGTCACCTGTGGGGCTGACGATGGCCTCGGCGAACCGGCTGGTGTCGAGGACATGGTTGATGCGCTCTGAGGAGATTTCCTTGAGCCCGGGCAGCGAGTACACACGCACGGTGCCGTCACCTAATAGTCCTGCGAGAGCGTGAGCACCTCGGCCTTCATATGTGACTACGCTGGCCGAATCGCAGAAAGCCCCGTCAAACGGTTTGCTTGCGCCCTTGCCCTGCGGTGGTTTGAAAATGTGGGCTGACGACATGGTCGTCGCGACTAGGACGCCTTCGATTTGTCTTCCGGACTGCAGACCTGCGACTGCGGGTCCAGAGGCATAGGCTGGTTCACCCGTGCGAGATTCTATTGGGAAGAGGGAAACCACTCTGTCGTCTGTTAGAGACGTAATGCCAACAAATTGCGCCGAATAACGGCCCCCTTGCGAGGGCAAGATCTTGAATGTGGCGACTCGGCCCTTGGAGGTTCCCACAAACAAGAGGATGGAGGAATAGCTGTCTCCTTCAAGCGTGAGAACACCATACTCCACCACTGTTGCATACTCGCCTGCACCGGAGTGGTTGTCAGTTCGCCCACGATGCGAGGAACCTAGTGTGCTGCCTCTCTTGAGGTGGCCTGATTTACCACCAGACAGCTCATTCAACATAGCAGTGTAAATAATGGCAGGTCCGCGCATATCGACTATCGTGATGCCCCCGGATGCATACCCAGCAGTGACGAAACCGACGTCTGAGTGCTTAAGTGCTGTGACCGCACCCTGCTGTTCGTTCGTCAGAGTGATTGGAATCAGCCCTTCTTTCAAACCTGGATCCGTTCGTTTGCTGATATCCGTCATCTGCCCGGGCGGAGCATTTTGGTCAGCGCCAGCTGCCGGTCGGCCAGCTGTGGGGTTCCTACTAAACCGGAAGACAACGACTTCGCCCGATCGCAGGCCGACGGAAAGCTCGCCAGCAGCACCCGACAGACTCATTTGCGTCACATCTAAATTATCCCACCTCCCGACTGCTCGTCCAAGATCAGCTTGTATTACGATGCCGTTCTCGATGGTGTCTCCATGCCCTGCGTCCCAAACACGGATTGTGCCATCAGCGTGTGCAGTTTGTATGATATTTCTGTTCTCGTATCGCTTCAGTGGTCTGTTACCCTCGGCACCGCCCATGACAAACTTGGGGCCTTGTTGGCGTAACTCTCGTAGGCCAAGCCACCGTGTTCTTGCCACGTACGCGAGTGCGATCTTGGTGACGAAGGGTGAGACGAAAGCGAGGTGTACGGGTAGTTGGTTTGTGGGGGAAATAGGGTAGCCAGAGGGAAAGCTCATGGTAAGTAACTCGCCTGAGCCAAGAATTGCTAGGATGGCTATTGGATCGTGTGCACCACCATAGTGAGCCGTGGTTCTGGGTATGAGTAGATAGTCGACAACCGCGGCGCCTGGTGGCGTAGGCAGCGCATATAGCCGTTTGGGATTTCTGAAATAACTCGCGAGGTGCTCCCAATTCGAAGTTTGATAGATCGGCGTCGGGCCAAAGTCTATGAACGTCAGTCCCGTTTTCGATGCTCCTCCACCTATCAGTAAACCCGTATCGTCAGGATTCTCTTTCGAACACCACGCCAATCTCGAGTACGGTCCCTGAACTCCTGCTCCAGTCGGGCTCAGGGGGGTCGTCGGACTCTTCGGCACCGCAGAACCACTCCCCGCTCCCGGCACATTCACGTCAACGTTCTCCACACTCCTCGCATGCACCAGCCGACCATCCTTTGGATCCCAAAATGCTAAACTCCCATCGTCATGGGCTGTCAACACAAAGGTGCCCGTTGGATGCCAGACCGTATGTGTCAGTCTAGGCCTTCTCTCGTCCATCGCCGAACTCGGCATCCCAGCAGTCCGACCACCTCCTAGGGCACCCCTGGGAACGACGTATTGAAAGGCCTTCAAGGCCTTGTTCTGCTTGAAACTATACACCACTGCGCCCTCGCTGTAGCCAATAAGTAAGGCGCCAATATCCTTGGGATGAAATTGGAGACACACGATCGGTAGAATGCGACTGATGGGGCCACCACTCCTGGGATGCATCTCCTTCCACAAATTGGGGATCCGAAAGGGTGTCATCCCTTCCCTGTCCAGATCGTACGCGATAACCTCCCCATTCTGCATTCCCATGAGCACGTAGTCTATACTGGGATCGGTAGCAATGGCCGTGACATGGCCAGGGGGGGAATAGTTGGCGATCTGCGCGCCAGTATCGAGTCCAAAGATGGTGACATCGTTCTTGTTGTCGAAAACTATGAGCTTGTCGGCGCAGAACTGTAGTTCACGGATGGAGGCGCGACGCGGCGGGCGCAAGTTGATGCATACGCGGGCCTGGCCGAATACGTACACCAGACCAGGTCCAAACTTGGAATCGTTGGTACCGATAGCGAGGAGCGATTGCACGGGGTCGTATGCTAAAGCAGAAATTTGGGAATTGATTCCATAGCGTGCGAACTACAAAAGAGTCAATCGAGGGAGATGGGGAAGAAGCCAAGTTTGTTGCCGCCTTACGTCGTCAAGTTGGATCATGTCCGGCGTGATGCCCTGTGACAAGTCATTCTGAATGCCGGCCTGCTTGCCTCGAAGGAACGAGGCCATGGCTGCGACGCCAAGGCGAGGGAAAGGTCGCGAAAGGACAAGGCCATAGGACAACGCGTTAACAGTGAGTGGGCTGGTGGGGGATTTCGCCAAGAAGAGCGGCGTCTGGCGGCGTCGCCTGGAAACGAAGAGCTAATTACGTCATTTCTAGGCAACAACTCTGACGAGGCAGCCACATCGCCAAGTTGAGTCCCTCGCAAGAATGATTATTATTAGCATTGGGTCTATGTGCGATGTCTATGTTCGGTGTGCATGTATCCACACATCCACAGAGCCGCTCTAGTAGCATGTCGCAGCTCTAGACCTCCGCACAAAGTCATTATTATCGTACAACCTGACAGAATGACATAAGCTTCTGCTGTCACAATCGAAATTATATACACACAGAATTACCGTTTTCGGGTCATGATCTTGGTAATTGCATGCCGAATGGTGGTGCCGGCCTTCTCGATTTCCTTCTTGGACAGGCCAATCGTTAGACAGATCTTGAGTGCTGGCTGCTGAGAATAAACGGTCACTTTGGACCCGGAAGCGTCGGGAGACAGCGACTTGACGCGAGTGATCAGGATACCTTGAGCGAGACACTAGCGAGGGTTGTGTCAGTAGAGGAGTTTACGTTGTCAATGCATGTGTTAGTCCTTACCTCATCAACAATATCTTGCAGCAAATGCTGTTGATCGACCACGGTCAACCTCCGGCTGTTGATCACCTCGGCCTTCAAAACGATCAACATGATTGGGTTCTCCGGCGCACTTGTGCAGATCACCCAATCACTCCTCGGATCCAGCTGTCCCCACATGACCTTGACCGATTCGCGCAGATTCACGATCAAGTCTGGCTGAGTCTGCAGCATCATTAAGGTCTCACTCGCCGTGACCGCGGCCATGGCAGGCAAAGCGGCACTGTAGGTGTAGCTAGCTGCAGTAATGCGCTGGTGCTCAACCACATCATCGCTCCCAGCACAGAAGCCGCCAGCTGCGGCCAGCGGCCCCGACATGCTTCCGATGATCATGTCCACTTCGGCGCTGTCGACATGCTGATGCTCGGTCAGACCGCGGCCTGTGCGTCCCAGCACGCCAAAGCTCCAGGTCTCGTCGAGAATCAGCCTGAATTTGTACTTGCTCTTCAATTCGATCACCCTGGGCAAATCCAAAATCTCGCCAGAATTCTCAAACAAGGCCTCGGTGATGATAAAACGCCGCGTCAACGGCTTTTTAGCGGACTCCTTAATTACCCTGGCCAGTACCCTGGCCAGATCGTCCATATCATTGTGCTCATACCAGCGCACGTGACTGCGACTGATCTGGATGCCCTTCCGAATGGCGTAATTGACCGCTTTGTCGGCAATAATAATATCTCCCCTCTTTGAAAAAGCAGGAATGACGCTGGAAATGGTACTGAAGGCCTGAGCGTAGATGATACATGCGGTTGTGCCCAAAAAAGCGGCAATGTCAGCCTCGATCTTCATGTGCACGTCCTGCGTGCCGTAGAAACCGGGGGGACCACATGGCCCAACACCATACGTGCGTAGGATCTGAATGGCACGCTCCTTTAAGCTCTCATTGTTGGCAAAGTTGTAGTAGTTATAGCTGGCCAGGTTGGTCACTGTCCTGCCGCTGGAGAGCTTGACTCTTGGTCCTGCCGGTCCGACAATAACACTCCTCTTGTCCAGATCACTCTCTTCAAACGCCGTCGTCTGGCCAACCAGCGGCTCGGGTTGCCACTCTTCGACCAAATCGTCGATCTCTTCCTCGCTGAGCTTTGCGTAGTTCCCACCGCCCTCCTTCTTTATGCTGTACTGACGGGACAGAAGGTAGCGGATGGCAAAGAGAACAAGGAAGAGTTCCACCGCGCTGCGGACGGGGTCGTTCTGGTGAGATGACTGAATGTAGCGTAGGAAAATGGCCGAGCCAGGGATACGGTGGAATTGTTCCGAGGCCCTTGCAAACACGTCCACTAGTTGGTGTTGTAGGGCAAAGGAAGAGGAAAGAGCGGAGGAGGAGGAGGAGGAGTTAGATAGCGTCGCCATGGTGCTGGGGCGGCAAGGATCAGGAAAAGGAGGGAGGGGGGGTGAGGAGGGGAAAGAAGTGGCGGAGAGGGAGTGCGCTGCCCGCACACTCCCTACAGTCTCAAGGAAGGAGCGAGGAAAAGGCCTATGGGTGAACTGAATTAAGGAAGTAAGGCTCCTTCGCAGGTGGATGTGTGTGCCGTTATTTGCCTCTCCTATTGTGTCTAGTGGACATGCGGAAAGGGCGAGGTAGTAAGCCAAGAGCGCATCACGTGACACCAACCACTTGGAGGCTGCATTTAGTGATATTACGCTAATCGAAGCAACTACGGTATCTATGATTACCGTACTACTGTATGATAGAAATCCCGCAAGCGAGATTGGACAGTGCGAATACGGTAAAATTCAAATGGAGGAGCAGGGCTCAATGGCGAGTCTGATACTCTCATGTACAAAACAAACTAGTGGCCTCTACTAAACAGAAGGATAATGTGACCCCAGTGCCCAAAACGCCGCGTTTTCCCTGACAAATCTGTACGCGTTGTGTACGGCGTCCAATATCGGATACGTGATGACTTCCGGTCCACCCGCGTTCAAGTCAATGCCGACATTGGAAGAATTGACAGCTCCGAATCTCTATGCCATGGCAATCATTAAGTGGGTTTTTCGGTGCGCCGGACCCTTGAATATTTCAATTTCATTCATTACCACCGTCATCTGGCCATTTCTTCGCTTTACCACTGAACAAAGCGTCGGCGACCAATCCCAAACGCAGTAGTGCCGAACGCATCGTCGGCGTTCGTCGTGGCTGCCGATCCAGACCCGCTGTCACTTCCATCTGTAGCACCAGCCACAAAGCCGGGGTTGGCGAACGAGCCCGTTAGCGACGAGAAGGTGTCATTGTTGTTTTGTCCGGTCGGCTGAAGCAGGTTGTACGGAATACTTGGCAGGCTCGTGATGTACTTGCGCACGATCACTGGGCCGATGAATAGAACGACGAAGAGGATGAGGAGAGCGAAGTACAAGATGGCGTATCGGATCACACGTCTGCGTCGAAGGCGAGACTGTTTGATTGAGTAGATCGGGGGTCGGATTTGACGACTGCGACACACACATCAGTATCACTGAAGGGGGCTACCAGGAAGGAAGTGAGCAACATACCTTGGGCGCAGCCAGAAGAGCATGACAGAGTGGAACTTGTCAATGAAAGGAATGCACAAGGCCGGCAACATCAAGAACAGGATGAAGTGGCCCAGAATGAAATCGGCCGCAAAGAAACCAAGTTCGGTGATCTTGCAAAGGTACTCACGCGCTGGCTGAGACATGGAGTGCCAGCCCAAGGCGTACCACTTGCCAGTCCAGAAGGCGATGTTGGAGGTGTCATGTTTGAACTCGCGAGTCAGCGCGAGAGCAATGATGAGCTTGAAGATCCAGCGCTGAAGTGCCACTACCGCGATCATGCCCAGCAGGCCCTTGGCAAAGATCCAGCCCTCGAGGAAAAACATGACTTCCCAAAAGGCAAGCAGCATGATGACAGCCACAGCATGAGCAATGGCGGCCAGGACTGAACCGAACTTCTTACAGCATATGCTCAGCAGCGGGCCCATGCAGCAAGCCATGCCGAAGAGACCAGCAAGCACACCAGCGTTGACGGCCATTGGGGCGAATGCGACTATGGCCACACGGATCAGCGAGTTGGTGGGCTTTTTGAGGTCGCTACCATGGACACCAGTCTGGGCATTGATGAAGAGATATGGGATCAAAGTCACAACGACCAAGATGAAGGGCCCGACAATTTCGGCAAAGAAGATACTGGTGAGCCTTGCTCGAGGAACATCACCAGACAGCTTCTCAGATGGCTGGCCCAGCGCCTTTCGCTTGTAACCAGTCAGACGAGTTCGGGACAGACGGCAGAAGGCAATCCAGGACGAGGCATGCGATCGGGAGTTGCCGCGCGACAGCCATCGCAAGTAATCTCGGTAGTCAATGAAGAAGTCGTTCCACGCAAACTGGTGAGGGTTGAAGATGAACGGCGAGATGCAGAGACCGAGCAAAGAAACCCAGAACCACAAGAGCCAGACACCCCACACCGTCATTGTAGCAAAGAGTAACATCATCAGAGAGCGTGCGCCGGGGTAGATCGAAGGTCCAGCAAATCGAGAGTAGAGGACGCCGAAGGGGATGCGCGCAGTGGCGAATCCACGTCCGGTGCCAATGTATCGTGCACCTCCAAAGGACAGATCCTGCTGAATGGAGCTGGCATAGATCTGGCAGACAAACACCTCGAAGATGGGCGAAGCCGAGGCAAAGTGCTTAGCCAGACGGGTAGCGGCACGCCAGAAGCCTCGCTCCGTTAACTCTTGGACGACCAGGGGCACGAAGGAGATGAAGAAGACGATGAAGATGGAGACGATGCATCGCTCGACCCAGCCCATAATCGGCTCGAGATTGGCACATCCAGTAGGCTTCAGCGGGTCGGTGATTGGCACGTTTCGATCATACCTGCAAGTGATGGTCTCGTGCTTCAAAGCTCCCAAGTTGATAAGCACGATCATGAACATTTGCACCGACAACATGATGAACATGTTGTTGATGTGGAAACCAGGATGAGCGTAGTAGAATGACAGGAAGCGGTCCAGAGGCAGCTGGGTACCGAGGTAGTAGTACTCACGAGACAACATCTGTTCACCCATACCAGTGCCGATCTTGGTGGTGAAGTTGAGAATAGAGCCGAAACCAAGATCACGACCTTTGCCGCACTGGTAGTATTCGCAGTGTTTGATACGACCGCCGCGAAGGAGAGCATTCATACCCGCGTAGATATCTTCGTTCAGATGAAGACCTTTCTGAGCCTTGGAGACACCACCACGAGTGGTCATGAAGATACCATTGAGGAAATCAGGGTGACCATAGTGCAGCTTGCCACCAATCTGTGCCAGTGTGCGAGCAAAGAGAGTACCAAAGGTCTGTTCCTTGCCAGCGGCTACGTCACCAAGCACACCGATGTTCTCGGAGAAGATGTATTCTCGAGCACCCAAAATAGCGACGGGGTTAACCTTGGTAGGCGGCAGACCAGGCGTGTACGGCGACACATTATCAGTCGTCATCTCTTCGAATTCGGCAAGGACACTCCGGATCTTGAGACATTCTTCGAGATAGTTGTCCTGGTTGGCATCGATAAGCTGGATATATTCGCCGCGGTAGAAGATGATGGCATGGTTCTGGTTGTCAGACTTGCCGTCACCAAGAATGGGGTTACCCGAGAGCTGAACGCGGAACTTGGGACGTCGGATACCGTTCTCAAGAATCTCTGAGTGGCCATCGATCAAAGCAGAGTATAGTCGTGGCTCCTCGCCCTCATTCGCCGGTGGTTCTTCATCCAGGTAGGCAATTTGAAGATCTGGATAGGCACGCAGCAGAAACTCGGTGTTCTCGCGCTCCTCCTTCTTGAATTTGGCATATCGTTGCATGGAGACGACGATTTTGAATTTACGGCGAGCCATTCGCTCAAGCTCGCGCTCAAGCTTGTCCGAGTTGCCACCAAACATCTGGACGACCTCGGGATTCTCGACACGGTACAGGAGCTTGATTGCTCGGCTGTAGTTCATGAAACCAGAGATGGTGCGATAGAGAGTTTGAGATCGTAGGGATGCCCAGATACGGGTTCGCAGAGTGTACTCGGGAGCGGCAGACTTGAAACCGATGCAATAGAAGGGCAGATCGTCGATCTTGCTCTTTTGCGTGTCTTTCTCGGACTTCTCGTAATCGCCATTGAATTGGGAAGTCTCGTCAGCCAGAATCTTGGTGTCCTTGACAAAGCAGTCCCACTCGTGAGGATGAAGCTGCTTGAGGTATTCCAGGAGAGTGACTCGCGAGTACGGCTCGTCCTCACGGATGATTTCTCGCAGAGACAGGAGGATCTTCTCGCTGTAGTGGGGAATCAAGACGGTGAAGGTGGGCATGTTATCGACCGGCAATGGCTCGGGGATTGGCGTAGACAGAGACTGGGCGAAGAAAGAGATCCGTCGCTCGGCTTCGCTTTGAGCGGGGAAGAACTCGGTCTTGAAGGAATGATCTTCCTGAGAGACGAAGAAGGTGGGTGCGCGCAAGGTGCGTTTGCCTTCTTGCTCAGACGGTACTTGGTGGTACAACAGCTTCTGAACGTGGTCGATGGCCAGCAGATGCTCGCGGTACATGGAAATGACAATGGCGTTCCAGACTTGGGAAATCAGTACCTTTGGCTTGTACTTGATTTCCATGTCGGTGGTGGCCAAGACCTTGGAGTAGATACGCTTGGGCAGGCGCGAAAAGATGTTGCGCCATGGAGTCCAAATAGAGACACCGAGGTAGAAGGAGCGAGCGACGGAGAAGACGCAGTTCCAGATGATGTACCACAAGAAGGTATCCAAGAAGAAGAGGATCAGGTCGGTGAAGAACATGATGCCCAAAGTGATCTGAGGCTGGTACTTGCAGAGGTATGTCTTCAAGATGGCATCACCCTGGCATTCTCGAATCTTGGTGTAGGACATGATGCGGATGGGGTCTCGGAATGAGAGGGTGAGGAAGAAGTAAGACTCGGAAAACTTGGCCGCGAATACCATGATCCAGAGGCCGTACGACATCCATCGGTCGTTGCCAGACAAGCGAGGATAGGAAGCGGTGAAGGTTTGACTCGCGACGTACCTTCTCGATTTGCCTGTGAGGTAGCTGCCAAACAGGCCACCCAGGGGCATGATAGAGAAAAAGAAGAAGGTACCCAGGGCGATCAAGAACTGGACGACACCGAGGATGAGGGCGATTTTGCCCTTGCCTTTGGCGATCATGAAGATGTAGACACTGGGAGCAACATTGAGGATGAGCATACCGATGAGGAAGAGCAGACGCTTGGTGAGATGCTGTGCACCGGCCCATCGTCGTGGCACGTAAGCCCATTCGGCTATAGTGGCGACAATCTGGATGATACAAGCAACGGTACCACCGAGACCGACTGCGGACCACTGAGTTGCCCCATGGGGCTTGTTATTAACCTGTTGCTGATAATTGTGGGTGTACAGGGTCGGGGAGTTGAAGGCAGTGTAGAACCAGAAAACGGTGATGTGGATGACCCAGATGCGGTTGAAGTTGACGATCAAATGGAACCAGGAGCGGGTCTCCTTGTAGGTCTTGAAGAAGACCTTGTTCCAGTTGACCTCGCCCAGCTTCAGGTATCGCTCAGCCGGGGGCAGATCAACAATGCGGCTCTTATCCTGCATGATGATTCGCTCGATGCCTTCCGGATACCAGAAAAGCTGGTTCATGTCGTCGTAGCCAATCACTTTGTTGTGGTCACGCTCTCGGCGGACATACTTGGCATCAATGATCTCGTAGCACTGATCACGGCAGTAGGTGTAGAGCGGAGTGACGACATTGTTGAGGTAGGTGAACTCCTCCACGGGCTCAACACGGTTCTGGCAGGCGGGCGAGTGCAGGTAGTCGTCCGCACACTTGAAGATGAAGCACAGCGCTTCTGGCATGAACCGAACCTGGTTGGCCTCTCCCCAGCAGAGCAGGTAAAGGGCAATCTGCCGGGCACGGTCGTGTTGCGACATTCGGTTCATCCTGGTCTTCCAGCGGTACTCGGCAGCCTCGAGAGAGTTGTCTCCTTCCATGGCTTCAAGCGTCTGCTCCTCATTCTGCGGATTGTCCTTGGCTTTCTTGGCAGCGGCTTTGCGAGCCTTCCTTGTGCGTCGGTTGGCCTTGCCAAGTTTCATGTTGGCGAATCCGACAGCATCGTCCAAGTCAAGTTGAGCGGCAAAGTACCAGCGTCGGTAGTTGGCATTATCACCTCCGATATAGTCGGCATGGAGGGAGAGGAGAGCCTGGTTGGGGGTCATGCGGGAGGCGCGGGAATCAAGCAGGGTCATCATATGGTCGTACATGTTGCGCATGCTGTCTCGCTGGAAGCCGAACTTGGCCGTGAGATCGAGGAAGATGTCTTCAATCTCTTCCTTGGACAGAGGAATCTGGGCATCCGACGTCCAGGCCGGATACGGCTCCCGAGAGCGCTGGCCAGCGGGAAGGGCACCATTGTAGTCCATGCCGTAGATCGGCGTGGACGCGCCCGAGGAGCGATTGCCGCCGTAGGAGACCTGGGACGAGGGCGGCCGATATCCTTGGCCGCCATGGTCATAGCTATGGTATCGCTCGTCACCACGGCCATAGTAGTCCATCTCGGCCGCGCGAGCCATGTCGGATCTCATTGTGAAGTCACTAAATGTCTCCGAGCCTTCCTCCGAGTCGTGGCCGCGACGACGAGGGCGCTGGTGACCGCCTTGATGGCCAGCAGTGCCCTGGTCGTAGTACTGGTTGTCGTAGTAGTCGTCTTGATAACCATTGTGGCCCTCGTAGTAGCCGCCGTCTTGGTGGTAGGGGTTCGATGCGTCGGCATTGTAGTAGCCACTGTGCCCATGTCAGTTGTCTAATTTGGCCTGTTGCCCGAACGGGGCACGTTGTAGGGAGGAGTGAGACTTACGCCTCATCATAGTAGCCTTCGCCACCGTGCTGACCGTGCTGGTCGTAGTACTGATCCTGGTAACCATCCTGGTAGTAGGCATCGTTATTATGATGGCCGTAGCCATCGTCGTAATGGCCTTGGGGTTGGCCAGACATTGTGGGTGGTGTTGTTGATTGGTGGGCTCAGACGTGTCCCATCAACCAGTTTTTGTCAGGACGCGGGCCAAGCCGATGTAGAACGCGTCTCTCGACGTCTGTGCGAGGCAAGTAGGTATTATGCCAAGTCCTGATGCAGGTGCAGCCGCAACAAATGCAAGAGAGGGTGATGTGTTTGATTAGGGAAGCGTGGGTAAGGAAGGAACCAGTGCAGCTCAGCAGCCGCAGGCAAGCTGAGGGGCCTTCTTGTTGCTGGCAAGGACGAAACAGATTAGAGGAGGTTCGACTCG
Source organism: Chaetothyriales sp. CBS 134916 (assembly GCA_003709845.1). Classification (NCBI taxonomy): domain Eukaryota; kingdom Fungi; phylum Ascomycota; class Eurotiomycetes; order Chaetothyriales; family Domatiomycetaceae; genus Domatiomyces; species Domatiomyces globalis. The sequence continues at coordinate 40,747 of QQXO01000091.1, forward strand.
AGGCTCGCAACTGCCACGAGAGCGGGTGGTGGGAAGGGGTGGCTAGGAAGGAAGTCGGTCGCAGGTGTGTGTTGTTGTGAAACGAGTGAAGGGGCGGGCAGGGCAAGCTGGTTGCTCAGCCAATGCAGTGACGGCGTGGGTTGCGTGGCAGGCACACACACAACAAGCGATTCAGCCACAATTTGCCGCTCCTGTCACTAGGCCGCGGATCTATTATGCCTGCCACCAGTTTGTCACTCCTCAACGAGCGTGGGAGAAGTGACAGAGTAGGCCAGGGCAACAAAGAACAAGTAAACAATGTGAAAGAACTGCCAGAACCAGGCGTGATGTGATAGTGAAGGGCACACGGCAGGGAGGGAGAACAAGGGAAAAAAAGCTGGTGCCAGGAGGACAAGCCAGAAGGACGCGCGAGTCCAAAGCGGTTTAGGGGCTGGAAATTTGGGTGGGCGGTTGATTTCGGGGCCTGACAGGGGCTGTCAGAATCCAACGCCGGCAGGCTTCGCAGGCGCTTGTTAGAGGCCGGGATGGCCCAGGAACGAAACACTCGAGGCCTTAGTCGGACTCCACCTAGAATCCCCACCGCCTGCTCGCCAGTCCACACGCTCCCTGTGCACCGATTGCGTGAGATAGCCCCGCCGAACTATGCTGGGCCTTCATTATTACAGTACTGTATTATTATAAGCCTGTGTCGCCATTCGCGGGCAAATCTCCATGGGCTAATACATTTGCCCGTGCACACACTACGGAGCTGGACATGCATGCGGTCGATCGCACCAGCTACTGATGCGCGAATACCGCCCTACATCCTATCTTTCCAGTATTCTCCCAGGTGGCTAAAGCGGATAGCGGTGCAGCGCTTCACAACTTACAGTCTATTATTGTCAGGACTATGTACAGTGTACAGTGTACAGTGTACTGTACTGTGTAAAATGTACTGTACTACTGTACTATATACTACTACACACCACATGTGTTCGCTCATGTCAGCGCTCAGAGCGTGTACAATAATCCCGCATTCAACCTAGTTTCATAGTTTCATAGTTTCAGTTTCACTATTGGGCCTCTTTCTGCCGCTGCTCGGTGCCTACAACGGCCGATAGCCTCCAGCCTTGTATGCACCGCGCACAACGGCGTTTTCCATGCACTCACTTCATAGCCTCCATGCTGATAATGCCCGCAAATCCTAAGGCGTGTCTCTACTACTGGACTTATCAGTGCAGATTCTCTGTGCCAAAGCGGGTTAGCCCCGGCCGCTGCTTGTCATCCTCAAATGGATCAGTCTTTGGCCTGTGGGGCCCAGAGAAGCTCTGATGGCAGGCCTTTGCCAGCGACGAGACAGTGTTGCAACACTACTACTGAGCACTGTGCACTTCTCGCCAGGTGCCTGGTGGCAGAATGTCGGCTCAGCCACTACTATACTACTGTAACTGTACCGTAGGACAGTACCAGGACGGCGCAGCGCGTTTCCAAAACCGTCGCAGCTTCAGAGTCTGGCGTGTCCTTATTTAGGCTGTGGCGACGGCAATCAGCCCGTTAAGGCGCGGAAGCGAAAGCTCAAGCGCCAGGATAGGATTCAGGAGTCAGGGTTTATGGCAGGCCAGAAAAGGGGCTGACCCAACACTGGATCTCCAATAATACCAATGACAAAGCCTTGGCCGAGCCAATTTCGCCAACCAGCAAATCAGCGTGTCCTGGCCCAGGCCTGGGTGGCGATTCTGCGCTTTCAGGACCTGACAGTGAGACATGCAGCAGTCGCTGGCTCACGGCTGTTGTGTCTCCGGCTGGTGACTGTGCTCTTGTACCATCGTTTACTACTGAAGCCAGAGGCCAGATCAAGGAGGAAAGCTTCCAGACTAAAATTCTCCTGGTCAGATCCTCGATCGTGGCAACCAGCACGTTGTCAAGAAAGAGTCCGTGCCGTCTTGGCGATGGCCAGTGACGGGGTCATGGCTGCTCTCGGGCGCTGTTGTTGTGCTATGATATATAACTTGGTAGTAATTTCCCTCATCCCATCCTATCGGGCCAAACGGCTCTGTGCTCTGGATCAGCATTTGCTGCGCCGATAATCGTATGGTCCGGCCACCGGCCGCGCGTCCCCCCCTCCCAAAACTTCACACAGATCTGGGACAGGATGCGGCGCTATGGGAGGGCAAGATCCAGTCAAGATCCAGTCGGAGCTAAAGACTATTGTACCCCCCAGCGAGTCAGCGACTGTAACATGTACTGTAGCAACAATTCTGAACTACCACTAGTCGCCCAGCGCGAGCACTCTCCATCTCACTCACGTCAAAACATCTCACCGCAGCAACCGGGCAGACGAAGCATCTTTCGCTCTCTCTGCTTTTACTCATCACCCTTCTTCACTCGTCTGCCCTCTCCGTGACACTCGTTCTTTCTGCATTGATCTGCCTCATTAGGACCAATTCGTGCTTCGTTTTAAATTTAGATAAAGCACGCCGGTCGTCTGACCAGAACGCGCGTGTGGGAATTCAACAGCCCTGGATCAAGATCTTTCGCCATGAAGGCCTTTGCCTCTCTTATCGTGGCTGCAGCTGCCGCTGCATCTCTAGTCACCTCTGCCGTTGCTGCATCCAGTGATTTCCCGAGCATTGTTATCAAGGTGCGCCGCGCATTCCGGATCGCCACGGCCATGGCTTTGCCTGGTTGACGAATACACAGCTAACAGCGGCCTGCAGGGATCCAAATTCTTTTACTCTAACAATGGCACCCAGTTCTTCATCAAGGGCGTCGCCTACCAGCAAGACTACTCAGGCAACGGCACCGAGAGCAGCTCGGCTAACTACACCGATCCGCTGGTCAGTGCCAGCAACTGCCAGCGAGACATCCCCTACTTGACCAAGTTGAGCACAAACACCATCCGCGTATACGCCATCGACCCTGAGCAGAACCATGATGAGTGCATGCAAGCGCTGCAGACGGCTGGAATCTACGTCATCGCCGATCTGTCCGCGCCGAATACGTCAATCAACCGCGACACGCCGACATGGAATGACGATCTCTATGCTCGGTACACGTCCGTGATCGATGTTATGGTCAAGTACCCCAACACCCTAGGCTTCTTCGCCGGCAACGAAGTCAGCAACAACGCGTCCAACACCGACGCCAGCGCTTTCGTCAAGGCCGCCGTCCGCGACATGAAAGCATACATCAAGCAGCAGGCATACCGAACTGTTGGCGTGGGCTATGCCACCAACGACGATGCCGACATCCGTGAGAACCTGGCCAACTACTTCGACTGCGGCCAGAGCGCCGACGCGATCGATTTCTGGGGCTACAACATCTATTCTTGGTGCGGCGACTCCAGCTATACCGAGTCCGGCTACAATGTCAGAACCGAAGAGTTCGAGGACTACAATGTGCCCGTTTTCTTTGCCGAGTACGGCTGCAACCTCGTCCAGCCCCGCAAGTTCACCGAAGTCGGCGCGCTGTATGGCCCCAACATGAGCACAGTCTGGTCCGGCGGTATCGTGTACATGTACTTCCAAGAAGCCAACGACTACGGCCTTGTCACCGTCAGCGGCAACACGGTCAGCACCCTTGCCGACTTCAACTACCTGTCTTCCGAGATCGCCACCATCTCGCCCTCCGGCGTCAACTCTGCAGACTATAACCCCACCAACACCGCTGCAGCTTCTTGCCCTAGCGTCGGCACTGAGTGGCAAGCTGCATCTGCTCTACCACCTACGCCCAATGCCCAGCTCTGCGACTGCATGTATAGTGCTCTCACCTGCGTTCCCAATGATGTGAGCGGAGACGATGTCGGCGATCTTTTTGGCATCGTCTGCGGTCTTGGCAAGGACGTCTGCGCTGGTATCACTGCCAATGCAACCACGGGCGACTACGGTGCATATGGCATGTGCAACTCCAATCAGCAACTTGGCTGGGCCCTGAACGCCTACTACGACCAGCAATCTGCTTCCGGCAACGCCGCCTCAGCCTGCGACTTTAGTGGCTCGGCCACTACTCAATCCCCCACCAAGCCCACCGGCACTTGCGCTGCCTTGATCAGCCAAGCCGGCAATAATGGCCAAGGCACTGTTACGAGTGCGCCTACGGCTACAGGCGCTTCAGGATCCGGCTCTGGTTCCAGCTCCAGCTCCTCCAGCTCAGCCGGTGCACCAGGATTCAACAGCCAGAGCTCCATGGGCATATTGCACGCTGCCCTCTTCATTGCTCTTGCCTTTGCTTCGGGAGCGGGCATGATCCTGTTGTAAACCTAATATCTCAGCTTCGGGTTGGTTGCTTGATTGGGAGCTATCCCGACCAGTCCAACTCGGATTCTGACATTAAAGCATATTTCACTTGAGTCCACCGACAGGCACATTTGATTTAAGGTCATGACGGCGGCCGTGGCGTTAAACTAGCTACCTTATCACGTTGTAAATGCAAAAAAGACGAGAGAAAAATACCTAGATTAATTCGATCAATTCCCACCTTGGTTCATGCATCGTTCGTGCTTCTGATGAAAGTAATAAAGCAACATGGAAGATATCAACCTTTAGAGTACTGTACTGTGTACCATTCCCAATATTTTCCGACTCAAGATCTGGCGTATAAGATGAAAATGACAAACTAAAAGGAAACAAGTAAAAAAGTCCCACGAACACACCAAAAGTAAGCCATCCATCAAAACTTGTAGACAGACCTCCCCGTCTCATCTCATCTCGTCTGATCTTAGCGGCTCGTGCTCTGATCATCAAAGAACCAAAGGCTGCGTCGCGCTCGCCCACCGCTCACTCGCATTCCTCCTCCCAAATAAAGAAGAAGATGATGACCCCGCCGTCCGCCTTGCATACTTGTTGCTCGGACCCGTCCAATACCTACTCTGTCCCCCTGGAGCCGGTGCAGGAGCAGGAGTAGTCCTCCTAGTAGACTGAGTACTCCGACCACTGCTACCACTACTACCACTACTACCACTATAGCTGTCCCTTCGAAGTCGGCCCGCCGGTCTCTCGCGTTCCCGCGACCGTGTTGACATGCCATCATCGTGATGCTCGCCATGGTAGTTGAAGTCCTCTTCCTCCTCCTCTTGCTCCTCGTCTGGGTCTGCTCTTGAATATGAATAACACGGTCGAGGTCCAGGTGCGCTGCATGCCCGTCCCTGGTGGCCCTTGGCTTGACCGCCGCGGGTCTTGGGTAGGATGCTGTCGCCATCGAGGTCGTATTTGGGGAAGGACGGCAGTTTGGTGGACTTTGCAGCCGGCGGCGGCGTGCAGGCAAAGTACGAGAGTGCGCCTGAGCGGAGTGCTTCGGCTTGTTTCTGCGGAGGCAATGATCGCTTCGGGGACACGCGTACCCAACCGCCGTGTTCGGCCGAGAGGACGACGGGCATTGTGGTGGTGGTGTGTCAAAGTCGAGACGGAGCTGAGCGTGGCTGTCTGCAAAAAGGGTTTTATACAAGTTCTTTATACGAGTGGGAAATGTGTTGGAAACAACAGGTAAAAAAGAGATTGCTGGTCCGTATGCTGTGGGAACACGACCTTCTTGTTTCTATCACCTGGTGTTGGCGTTGAGGGGCCCAGCCACCAGGGTTTGCCAGAGGGGGCTGGTAATGAGATGACGAGTCCATGTTAACTGGTCTTTCATGACGTGTATTCGATACCCCTGGTCTCAGATGAGTACGAATAGCGACAGATGATAAGTTTTTGATGTGGTCCTGCATCACATCTTGTCAGTTTGTTTTGAAGCACAGTGGTAGCAGCGGCTGGGATAAGGCAGCACTGCACTTCCGACATCGACAATCCAGTGAAAAACAAGAATGCCTTGAATAGGCTTCGGATTATTGCAGGGTGTGTCTCTAGTCAGGAGCACACTCTATGAATGGTAAGCAATCTATAGACTGACAATGAGCTCGTCAAGCCAAATATGTAAGGCATTACACGCCACGTTGCGAGCTTCAATATCAAGCACGTGTCATATGCTTGGCAAAGTGGGGGGTGACTAATGCTTTATTATTAACTTATTAACCCGCACCAAATCATCTACGTGCACTGGTAATTAGCCACAGCTCATCGCTGACTCGCTAGGTGTGTTTGTATGCTTCTATTTTCGACGATTGAGATGGTCATCAGCAATTTGACTACTCATGGCACAGACATTGTCTTGCCAGAGGATGGTAGGTATAAGAAAGGTACGATTTCACGTCTCATTCATCCCGAGAGCATCGCCATCAAACTCGTCCACTATTCTATCGAAGCCCTTTCGTCCACAAAGCCCTTCGTATCCGCACGAGCCCTTCATATCCACATCACCAATGCCTCCACTTTCCTTTACCCTGTTTGCTCTTCCTGCTTTTACTGCTGCAGCTCCCACCACATCCCAGATACAATGGTCGTCATGCCTGTGGCCCTTGCCTCAACCACTGCAGTGTGCTCAGCTCAAGGTCCCAATCGACTGGCCGCAGCCTAGTGGGGATACGATCACCCTGGACCTAACAAAAATGAATGCAACCGATCCGAAAAAAAGCACCAGCAATCTGTTCTACAATCCTGGAGGCCCTGGTGAAGGTGCATCAACATCGCTCACATTACAGGCTAGTGGAATCCCGTACTTTGGAGAAGCTCTGACCACCCATTTCGACATCATTGGAGTGAACCTTCGAGGGGTCGGACTAAGTACTCCTGTTCAAGATGATCCTAACATATGAAATCAGAGTCTCCCTCTCTCCTCAAACCGAGGACGGATACCTGAAACTGGCCGCTCACAACCAAGCCGTTTGAGGCTGTTTGCTCAAATGTCACCGGTGCTCTCCTTGGATATCTTGACACCACCTCCATCGCCCGAGGTTTTGAAGCTGTCCGTAGACTCTCAGAGGAGAGAAAGTGACATTTTTGGGAGCTTGTTATTGCTCCAACTAGGAACGCAATATGCAGAGCTCTTTCCCAACAGTTACCGTGATATAGTTTTAGATGCGATACTTGACCATGATCAGTCCGAGACACAGGCTTTGGTCGGAGAATCATCCACGTACGAGATCGAAGTGGATGCTTTTGTCAAGTGATGCGCTTCTACAGCCGACTGTCCCTTGTGCAGCAAGAACATCACTAGCTTCATTACTTCGCCGTGTGACAAAGCTGATAAATTCCTCATTCCCGCACCTAGTTGCGTCCAATCTGAGACTTGCTACACCAAGGTCATTGGTGACGACATTAGCTCCAACATTCAACCTACTCTGGCCTTCAAGGACCCCATCCCCGCTGCTAGCGTGGCGGGTTGGCAGGCCTTGCGACCGCCCTTATCGAGGCCACCTCCGGCAATGCCACCCTCCTCTCCTCAGATGTTGGTATCTCAACCTCTGACCCTCTCTTCGCCGACATCGCCGTCTTGTGCAATGACTGGACTACCGCTGGTACCAGCCACATAGACCTACTCTACAAAAATGAAATCACCAGCATCACATCTCCATCACCTGGGGTGCGTTGCAATTCCACACGGCGCAGACGAAATGCATCGGTTTCCCTCGACCAGTTGCAAACCTTCCACGAATGCATTATGTGCAGAATGGGAACAGCAAGGCCATTTTGCTGGTACAGAGTACAAGAGATCCCGAATTCAATCTCCAATGGGCAGTAAATGTTCAGAACTTGATTGACAATAGTGTGCTGGTGTGGAGGAAGCGATGGCCATTCAAGTTATAATTTGTTTGGGAAGACAAGCAAGATGATTGACAGCTATCTGGCATTTTAGAATAGGGTGCATTAGTAAGGTTACAGTTGTGTAAAAGCAAAAAGCGAAAGCAGAGCATAACTTGATTACACTCAATCACTTACTCACCCACCTATTCACAAAATGGGTTTCTTTGCTTACCCAAGCCTCACTCATCTCCCTTCTTCACAAAGTCATACTCATCGTGCCTAATGAACACGCCTCTATCGTTGTTCTCGCTGTCCTTGTCCTCCCGCCTCCCCAACGGCGTCATGTCCAGCAAGGCATATGTACTCAAGATCACCTCGACTCCACGATTACTCGTTTCATACGTATGATATATCCTGCCCTCGTCATCCTTGAGGAAGACGGCAAGTCGATAGAGCTCGTTGGACGGCTTCCAGCTCACCTCCTCGCCGAGATCATCGGCCTCCTTGAACAGATCCGGGGAGGAGTAGAAGGGGAACGTCCAGCCCATGCGCGCATTGTACGAATTCACAGTCTCAATGTCGGCAGCCGCGACACAACAAAACGTCACCGACCTGGACAGCAAGTGGTTGAGCGCGGGGCCGTGGGGGATGGCGTCGCCAACAAACGAGCAGCCTGTGCAACCCGCGGCGCCGCTCACGAGCATGAATTGGTACAGCATCAGTTGCTGGCGGCCTTCGAAGATTTCACTCAGAGTCTTGACGGAGCCGTCGGCCGCAGTGAATTTGAACAGCGATGGATTCGGGACAAGCACACGCGGGAGAGCGCGGCGTTTGGCGGCCAGCTCTTCGAGCGTTTTTGTCACGGCTTTTTCCTCGACAAGGATGGCCGCGCGGGCCTCTTTGAAGGCGGCGGGCGAGACGACTTGGGCCATGGTGGTTGTGGTTGATTATTGCTGATGGCTAAGTATTGTTTGTTCAAAGGGGGGTCGTTTCCTTTTTTTGGTTCCTTGAAGCTTTGAGAATCGTTCTTGAACGGTCTCTGTTGCTGTGCGCTGAGCGCCGGTAATTGTTATCCTGAGGAATGATCAAGAAGCCCATTTCTACACCATCCGCGCCCTACCTTTATGTCCTCAGCACCGTCAGTTTGGAGGGGGTTGAAGCAAGCCATTCTCGCACGTACTCGTGATGCTGATGGTGTCGTATTCGCGACAAGGCCAAAAGGAGTAAATTCTAAGGAATTATGGAGCACAATAGGCGATAAGCCAGGCGACAACGCGCTAAAGGGTTCTGCTGCCTGATCTCGGCAGGGCTGTAGTCTTGGATTAGTAGCGACCATTGACACTAGCTAGTCAGTCACGTAGGGAAGACATAGTAGCCATTGACAACTGAGAATCACATGACTATGAATTATCATGAGAAGCCGTGGCAGCCAATCTTACGCTGGGCTCAAAGGAAACGTTCCGCGAGATGCTGTGGCGGGATCTTGAGACTTCCCTTAAGCAGCAGTTTCGGTGGTCCCGTTTGTACGATCCTGGTCCATTAGAGAAAACGAGATAGAAAATGCTCCACCTGTCAATAAATCCGTACAGTCACGTGATTACACGTGATCGCACAAACATCAAGACCTTCCTTAAGAGTGATTTCTGTCGAGATATCAAACGATCGTTTCTACGATATTCTCTCAGAGAACCCAAAGCCCCGAAAAATCTGAAAGGGACTGCGCTGGGACGAAGGGTCAAAGCATGGGCCAGTAAAATGCCAACTTCAGTGAACGATTCTCCTGAAGCCCTTTGGTAGGTAGCTCTATTTGGTGGGTGCGCTGGTTTTAAGTACCAACTAGAAGAAATCTAAACCAAATATAGATAATTTTGCTGCAATTTTGGTGTAATTTCGGTGTGAATTTACTGAAATACTCTATCTAATATTAAGCGAAATACAGACTGCTGATTTGTTGAAATTATGGCGTAACATAGTGCCCGAAACCCACCGGTTAAAAAGAGGGCCCCTACCAAGTAGTCACGGTACAGGGGATGAGATAATTAAGGGGTTGCTCCAAGAGGACGCTCTGGTGAGGTTGCTCTAAGGGGTCTTGGGGTGCTCAAGGACATGTCGGCTCTCATACCCAGTTAGGAATAGTGCAGTCGCTGCGTATCCGGCAGGAGTTGCAGCAGATCCCTCGCCGTCTGATCACGTCCCAAATCAGGTTTAATGACAATTTATTAATAATGATAACCCCTCTGGATCAAGGCCTTTCGAACTTCGAACAAGGAGACACTGGATAGTCCGCTGCTGGTGCGTCATCCATCACTAATTTGTCAAGGTTGCAGAAATTTTGAAATCTCTCAACTCTAGAAAATAGCAATCACTTCTCTGGCCTCCTAACTCTCAGTTAATGGTTTCTGACCAACAGCTACTGACCATCCATACGTCCACATTTGTCCTGAGCGAGAAGCTTCATCAATTTCCTTCATTGTAACATCGAATTCTTGCTGCGCATCCCGGTTTCCCATCTTCACCATTAGCGCGAATACTTCATGTACAAACCACAGAATCAATTCCTTCTGCGTTGACAGCACCTCTGGTCGGGGCGAGGGCTCATGAGTGGTAACTTGCTCCAGACCAAAGTGTCTAAACACCTGAGGCAGAGATTTGGCCCATTCCATAGCCGGCAGGAAATTCGCCTTATTAAACAATCTTTCTGTTGGAATATGGCTCAACAGAGCCTATTCTTGGAACAACCAGTAATCTTCGCTGCAAATACTTAAGTTGTTATCAGCAAAAGGATCTAAACAATGCGCATAAGATTGGCCGCCTTTTTGCTATTCCAACACTTTCGAAGGGCTTAAAGGAACCTCTTGTGACAGCAGTCCAGGTTTTGTCCACTGTCCACACAGGTGGTGCGACGACCTCCTCCCACTGAATCCACCCCCCCGGTTTGATCATTGAAAGTATATTTCTCATCATCATCTCCTTGTCCTTATCATAGATGAACCCAACTGTAAGTCTCAGGTGCACAAGGTCGAAATGTCCGTGGTAGTGTTTAGGTGATGGATCGAAGAGGTCACCAACCTCAAATCTGGTATTTGATGGTCGTGCTAGCTCTTCGGGGAATTGCTCATTGGATATATCGATGCCAACAACTTGAGCATTGGGGTACTTGGCCGCTATCTCGATGGCCCAAATCCCGTTCCCCGTGGCAAGGTCGGCGACTTGTGGCTTTTCAAGATTTCCAATGGACGCCTCGACATTGGGGTGAAGAATCCAGCCTTGGAGCTGAGTCACTGCAAAGTGCTGAAAAGTCAATCTAGTTGAAGCAAATGATCCACGGTCAAGAAGGTAACTCCCTTGAGAAATGTTACTGTTGTGAGCCATAATTCAATGCCAGCATATACGAGCGCTGAGACAGAAAATCATCAGTATCCAAAGGGTCCTGGATTTGAGATGCGTACGTATATATAGGTACGCCTGAATTTTAGGCATGACATGAGAAGGTCTCCATTTTGCTGCAGGGCCGATCATCATTAGAGAGATCTACGTGAGCCGCCTTTGTGGTTTAACCTCTTACACTGCTTACTTTCTACCGGTCTCAACATTGATCTCATTCTTTCAAGCAAGTTCACATGGTATGGGTGGCATCCAGTCTAATTCGTCTCTATGCCTTGATGCTACCAGAGCGGGGGGTTTACTCTTCTATCTTGATACCCTGGGGTATCTATTGTTGGACAGAGAGATGAGGGATAGAAGAGTGAAAATTGTGTGAAGATTGCAACTATGTAGGCGTGGATGAGCCACTTTTATAGAGCTCAAGTGGCGCGTCTTGCAGAGCTGAAAGCGTCGGTCAGCTCCGAAATCCAACATCTATCTAACACCGGACACCACGAGAAGGTGTGAATCCATTAGTAGAGTTGGCATTAATAATTATGGGAGAAGCTTATGTCTACTCCAGAGCCAAGCTGTCACGTGCGACACTCTCGTTGGCCCGTTTGTCGTTTCGTGGCATCACTGGACAACCACAATTGAAACAGACTTCCACTTCTGAGGTCGAGGTTTTGAGAAACTCCTCACTACCAGAAGAGCGGTTAAACTTCACTGGCCGCACAGAGGCCTCTCCACGCCTTCGGGGGGCCTTAGATTGGATTAGCAATCATTTGCTCATCTCTGCTACGGTACTTGCGATCCGCCGATTGCGGTTCGCCGACTACCGTATTCAAGCCGAACTCAAGTTTGACAGATATATATATACCCAGGAATTCCCACCTGTTAACAGATAGAACAATTTGATATATGATTCACATAGCGATCGATCCTACTTTTCCACACCCTGAACCCTAAGCGCTTGCGTCAAAGAAACGGACAGATACGGTACGGATTGCTCTTCATTCATGTGAAGCCTCCTACAAAGAATGCACATCGACTTTTTTCAAGCCTATTCTCCAATGACCATCGAGCTTACTGTGTGATTAGACTTCATGACTACCACTCCCTGGAAAAATCACTGACTATTTTAATCTGCAACCAAGGTTAGTTCCTCTTGTTACACGAGGGCTGCGTGCCAGAAAGGATCATCCAAAAGTTCGGAGCGGCTGTACTATTTGCAACATTTGCAAGTAATAAGTGACAGAGACTTTTCGTCCACTTCAGGACTAACAACAATCAGGTTGTGGCGGGTCAAGTGCCACGAGGGCAACCATACGCGTAAGAGCTAGGCAACAGATGGACATCGTGCGCTTCAGCATTGCTCACTACCTCAATAGATGCCTCCACAGTGGTCGTAATTGCCTGTACAACGCTCCCAAGACGTGAACTTTCGAGAGAAAGGCAGCGAGCACGGAGAACACAGTCAACACCAAGGTGTCAAATTCATCAATCTCTAATTCCACCGCTGAGTGCAGCTCCACTATGACGGGTAACAACACTTTATCCCATAAAGGACCTGCTGGAGAAGTTGTCCGATTCCATCAAATGAAACATCCTTCACGAATGCTTCGACAACTAAACCTTGCGTTCGGTCACGGCTCGAATAACGACGCAGTCTGGGCTTTTGGCTGCACGATACCGGTCCAATCCTTGCTAAATACCGCCCAGAGTAAGATTTCTGGACGATCACTGTTCCTAAATGGTCCTGGCTATCTTCAGCATGTTGAAATCCCATGGTTGCCACGGCGAGCAACTAGGCTTGTACCGCAAAGCTACGTCGTCAGGATTGTTGCCCTCGGCTATCGTATTCTACCAGACGGCTGTCCAGGAGATGGCGACAGAGCGAAGGCCCGATATACTCTGCTTGTTAATTGCATCGCTATAAGGTAAGTTTTGAAGATAATGCAGTGAGACTTCTCAGCAGCAAGAGTACACATTAGAGCAAACACGCGACTACTAAAGGTACTTCAGCAGCATCCATCCACGCTCACAAAAGCCCAAGTTGAGCAGTCAGCACAAGTGAAACCGGTCGTTCTGCTATCCGAGGCATATTCTTAGGCTATATTTGACACCAAATATCCGGCAGACTGACAGCTGTCTGAGGTGATCATCGCCTGTAGAACAGCCGAGATGAAATTCAACTCGCTTCCAGAAGCACGGGTTGTGCTGCTCGAGCGCCTCAGACAACTCTCTTGGAATGATGATCCCACCAGCTCAGCACTGGCTCGGCAGCTGTACATAGTTGGCACTGAAGGGTGCGCCAGCATGCTATTCGAGGTTCGGAATCGAATTTGCACAAGAGAGTAATGCAGATGTTGTTTAATATTGCCATAGCCCTGCTGCCAGAATGCGAAGCTGGCGCCTTCAGCTTCAAGGCTAACCCGCCAGCAGTGAAGCATATCCTGGCCTCGTTCAAGCGGACTATAGCCAAGAACAAGGTTAAACAATATGATGACGAGGACATCAAAACCACATTAAAATAGCTCTGAAGGTGGTTATGTCTAGCTTTGCGGATGGGGGTGTCAGAGCAAGAGCAGGTATGCTGTTGTGGGCGGTAGAAAGGTGATCAGCCTCCAAAAGATATTGAGCATCAAGGTTACCGTCAAGGCTTTCTGGGCTGAGGACACTCTGGTTGGCAAAAGAGGAGAGAAATAGTTCAACGCCCGCTTCAAGCCTTTGCTTGTAGTTAGTACTACCACGCCCTAAAGAAAGCGACACAATCCTGGTAATCACACCAGTAGTGTCGTTTGATTATGGACCGCCGAGCATACTAGCTACTACACAACAGCGGAGCTGACTATTAGCAGGGGTCTGCGTCCCTTCGCTGACGGTGAAGAAAATCCCACTGACAAGGGTGAGGCGCAGCAATGTAATAAGAGGGATTAGCCGCTAAGAGCCTGTGCTGGATCAGTGTTTAGGCATCGTTTAGAGGAGATAATCTAACCGCATATCTGTGTATACTTCAGCTACTTCATGAAATTATACTTGTTGATCAAGACAGCGACTTGCAAGAGCTTATTTATGCCCACCTGTCGCAAGACACTCCTAGTCAAACCATGGACAATATTGATTAATATCATCATTGCGTGAAAGTTCTCTTTCGAAACGAGATTGTCACAAGATCTCGGTCAGTCGATGAATCGCGCTCCAAAGACTTGCCGAGAAAGTTGTGGCCGAACACCTCGGAGGCGAGTGAAAGATGTCTCGACGACGCCAGTAATTCAAGTTCTCGAATGGTTATCTTCGCAGACGGACTGTCAGCGCGAGTTTCGGGCGCTCCATTGATTGGAACGTCATGGGCACGGGCGTCGTCGGTGGGAGTGTTGTCAGCAGGAGCGTCATTGGAAGGGACATCGTTGGCAGGGGGGTGTTGTTGGCGGGAGTGTTGATCAAAGCAACCCTAACGTTTGAAATATTATATCTCCAAGGTAAGTTCGGTAATCGGTTCTCTCAAGTGGTAAGAAAACCTCTCCGCAAGGACCGAAAATTGTTGTTTTCCATGCTGTCAGAATTGGAACGCCAGGCGGCTAGGAACCCCAGAACCCTAAAAAGACGGGAAGTCTATAATACATTCTGGCGTTCCGACATATATGTGTCGGTCATTCATAACACAATGCATTTACTGTTTAGCCGCGGTTCACTGGATGTTCAGGGCCGTGGTAGGCGGCGACAGCCTCCACTGCGTCCACAGGACTGCAGGTATGTCAGTGTTACGCGAGAGTAAGGATGGCGTTAATATCTGCGACTACGCGCTCTGAAGTTGAGCTTGCGGTGGCCAGAAGGCACTGTACTCGGGCACGTAGATTGTACTTTAGGCAGATACGGCTTGAGTTAGGCAACAATGTGAGATGTCAACCCTAGACTACCGCCTATAAACTTGCGCGAGTATAAATAACAAATAATTCTTGTTCAATTTCCGAATCTCTCGCCCATTCCACATCCAGACCATGGCTGACTTCTCAACTCGCGAGCTATACGGAGGTGCGATCACGAGTGAATTGCCGTCCGCCTACTTCGATGCTACCAGCGTGCGCCAGGTCCCGGACCATCAGGAAGTCTACCTTTCACCAGAACAATTGACCTCTTTGATCTTCGAAATCAACCAATATGTTTCTTTCGGTAATGATGTTGGTGCTGTACAGTTGCATTTCAGCGATGTCATTGAACAGCCGGATCACCTGGATGGCCAATCCAGCGCTCCAAAGCTGATTAATCTTGTGCGTGATAGCGTCAAAGACTTCCCTGCCTACATCATCCAAGGGACGATCGTCTCCCCAGAGATCGACAAGGTTGCATCGGCACTTCCTGTGGAATGGCAGCAGAACCCGAAGACCAAGGACTACTTCACCAAGGCGTTGCTCATCGTTATCAGGCTGGCGAAATACGGAACCGATTTCTGCATCCGAATCAATGTGCCGTTGAGAGAGTTGACGCCGGAGCAAGCTATCGCAGAGGAGCAATATGCAAGTGAGATCATAGAGAAGATTGTGGGCACACTGGACATCAAGGATTTTGGTCTGTTCGGCGCCGCTGAGTAACACATGCAACTGCGCTCATGCTTATGCTATCCGGGTCTGGAGGATGTTGAAGCCGACATGGACTTCAATGCCAGGGAGTACTGAAGACAAAGTAAAACTGAAGTGATATCTATCTCTATCGCGATTATCTGGATGAGCATGTGGCATTGTGAGAACTGGAGCGAAGATTAATTCCTGTCGGCCTCGGAACGAGATGAAATCAAATATAGTCAGCGCATAGATAGTCAACTATTTTATTATCTACAACACCAATGTATTAACTTGATGATAGACACAATGGCGGCAACTCCCCCCGCAGCACCACCAACTATTTGCCCTACATTCCCAGCTCGACCTAGACTGTCACCTCCGTTGTGGACTGTTGGTGTCGAAGATGGCGAGGAAGAAGATGATGATGAGTCCTGGAGAAAGGAAGATGATACAATGGGAAGCTCGTCGAGGTACCTCGTGTAGCGGGAGCCTGCACCAGTTGTGGTAGCTGTCGCCATGAGCATCACGGTAGCTCCGGCCGTTTCTGCACACACCCACTGGGTATAGTAATACTCGTGCCACAGCAAGCTGATGATCGCACAATGAGGAAAATCTTCGTTACTGTCCCAGTCAACATGGCATTTCGAGTTCCAAATCAAAGCTGAACTTTGTATGGAAGTTTTGCTCACCAAATAAGCGCTCCTTCTGTCGGCGTCGGAGCTGTGTCACTGGCCGCTACACAGGTGGTCGACAGCACAGTGTGAGTGCCACTGGTACATCCAAACACCGCAGGGGTCTTCCATTCGATACAAGAATTATCGTGCATACACGCCACAGGTGTTTCTGCAAGATATGTCAGCGAGCTCAGAGTCGAGGTACAACCGTATCAAACCTCACGATAGTCCCCATTTATGTAGCCGCAGACTGCGGACATGGCTGAACAAGTGGAGCACAGCTGCTTGGAGCATAGATGATCGTCATTAACATCTCCATGGGTTGACGATCGGGAACGAGAAGAGTTTGATTCACCAAGCAGGCAGACATCGCCGGGATCAACATGGCGGCTCCTGGTGTGCCTATGTACAGACCTGGCCTCCGACGGTAAGGCAAACGCCAATGCGTTGCCCCATGCTCAAGATTGGGTGAGGATTTATTGTATCAGCCACCGCGGTGCCAAGAGAAAGGTCCTCTGAGTTAATTGCCTGGAAGCAATGGGTTGTCACTTCTGGCGTATGTTTAGTCTCTTCAAGGCGCGCTGGCCAAGATGCACTATCCGTGCTGCACGGTACTCATCGCCCCTGGAAAAACAACCGTCGAGAGTCGGCATAGAAGATTGCTAAGTTATAATTAATTAATAGGCAGATGAGCAGCGCTCGACTTCCAGAAAGTGGAACTTGGTGCGGGTAACACAGTAATAACAACCAGTCATGTGCGTCTGGTGATAAGACTCTGTCAGCGGCAGTCGCTCAGGTCACGTGGGACCGTCTAATTGCCGCCTATCAGCGCCCGACCCAATCTCCGTTTATCGGTACCTACCGCTTTGATTATTCTCAACGAGAAAGGATAGATGTCGATATATCAGTGGGAATCTATAGTGTGCGCACCATACTAATTACCCAGTCATCGATGACAAGGAGTTCCTGATAAGAAAACACTGCTAAGGTATATAGTGCAGATAGCCCCTTGCAATCCAGATGGCCAGGTCACGGTCTTCACTCATTTTTTCTCTCTTGATCGCACTCATACGATTCGTATGATCATCCCCCCTATACACTGCTTTAAGCACCCTTAGTGCTGCGGTTAAATGACAGTAGCGAGCTTTTAGCTCTATCGTCGATATTCTACGCTCGACAATGACGATATCTCCAAATTCCAAATTCCAAAATTCGAAATTCTGAATCTCAAATAAGCTTAGTAAGAATGAATGACCTTGGAATGACGTAACTTATGTGCAAACCATTAATTAGCTTGTTCTCGCAGTCTACAGTAAGGTGTCTGAGCTGCCTTCAGGAAATGATCGGCAATTGAGACTATACATTTCAAATTCGGATTTGGAATGCTCGGCGTACATTCCCTTACGAGGGTGAGCCCTATATATTATTAGAGGGCCATGGCTGCCAATATCTGCTTTCAAGTCACATCGTCTGTGTGGAAAATCGAGCTCTTGACCTGTTACCAGACGTTTCGACCGAAAACTAACCATGTCTGCCTATCTTGACCCTCAAAGTAGTGCCTTTGTCGAAACTCTTAAAGGACCGCCTCTCTACGAGAAACCATACAAAGAAGCTAGGCAGGTCCTAGAAGATGTCCAAAATTTTAAGCCTGCACCGGATGTCAAGCAGGAGACAGTCGACGTCGAGGTCAATGGAGAGCCTGTGAAGACGGTCATCTTTCGGCCTGCCAAGGCAGAAGGCGTGTTGAAGACAATATTTTACACTCATGGTGGGGGTTGGATCTTGGGAAGGTAAGTACTAGTTACTCAATATCTTCATGCAGCCAAGCTGATACTGATGCGACTAGCCCCACCGTCCACGGGGCCTTGATGGAGGATTTCGTTCGCCAAACTGGCGCAGCTGTAGTCTTTCCGTACTACACCCCAGCACCGGAAGCTCAATACCCTGCTCAATTTGAGCAATCGTATGGAGTGTTGGATCACTTTGTGAAGAACGGGTCGCGCTATCAACTAGAGACTGACAAGGTTGGCATTGCCGGTGACAGCGTTGGTGGTAAGTCTTCATGAATGGCTTTGCAAGTTACTGTGTATTAATAGGGCATTTCAGGAAACCTGGCCATCGCCATGACCCAGCTCGCCCTGACCCGCAATCTCCCTGCTAAGATTGGCCAGCTTGTCCTGCTCTACCCAGTCACCGATACCCATTCTAAATCTGAAACCTACGAGGCGTTTCAAAATGGGCCTTATCTAGCTGAAAAGACCATGGACTGGATGATCAATGCCTTCCTACCAAATGAGTCTGACAGACGCAGTGCACTGGCTTCCCCTTTGGTGTTTGCTCCAGACGACGTGCTTGCCAAGTTTCCCCCAACAACGATTTTCGTCTCTGGAGCGGATCCGCTTATTGGAGAGGGTGAAGCGTTCGGTCACCGTCTCCAGAAATTAGGAGTTGACACGGCCATCTTGAAGGCGGAGGGAGTAATCCATGATTATGCATTGCTTGCGCCGATTAGGAACTCTGCCACTCCGAGGGCTGTTACGGAGCTTGCAGCGCTGAAGCTTCTTAAAGCTGTGACTGATAAATGAGCACGTTCTTCCTTTGCGTGTTGAAGGACGATTTGGATTGGCATGCTAAGGAGAGGTGTTGACCGCTGGAAGCATATGGCCGAACATGTGAAATATGAACATGGAACTCTTTCTGGCGTGGTTCATGACAGGATAGGCATCGAAACGAGGAAGTGAGTTTCAAGTGAGATTCTAGATGATAATGTCTAGCTATGTGCTCCAGGATGGGCAAGATAAAGTGACCAGCGCCAAGCCTGAGCATGTGAACGGCACCTTCCGTGACACTCTTTCTTTCTGCCCCGTTGCTTCTAAGAAGGTGAAAGCCTGGAAGTCTCTTCCTAACGTAGAGTACCAGTTTATCGGCCACCCCACCTTATCGGCGACTAATTCGGTCCGTGCAACTCAACAATTTCCCTGTATTGTACTTGTATCTCGTGGATATACGATTTGAGGCTTGATATATGGATTCACTATTGGCTTCTGTCAACACATGAACACGTGATTTAGTGCACGTGACCCCGGGGATGCCGAGACCGCCAAGACTCTCCTATATAAGCAATTTCTGTCGCTCTATCAATCGTTCATTTCTTTATATCACTCTCGATCTGCCCAGATCGAGGATCAGATCAACGACCAAATCGACTCCGACCGCCGCCGCCGACCGTCGCTCGTCGCCGCCACTATCCGATTCCGTTTCCGTTCCAACATTCGATTATTTCTGACCAATCATATCTCTCCTTGGCACCAACACCCACTATCCCGAATTCGATCATACTTATGATCTTGTACAGGTAGTCAATCAACGGACAGCAACAGACAAATATCTGCCATAATTGACAATATGAGTCACCCAAGTCTGTCAAGATTCAAGGTAATGTATCCGAGAGCCGGGTTTTCACTCATTGATATAATGTATATAAAACCGCTCAAAGTCACTTCCAGATAAAAGGAATCAGAGAGCAATTTGACCCTTTGCAAGGCTTTTCTTCACTTCTCACGTGTCCAACGCCACGTCCAACATCTTCAAACGTGATTCAAGAGATGCTCACATGATATTGTCATGAATCACACACACATATATATTGGTACGCCTGAATCTTGCAGCGAATTGCAAGATTCCTTCTTGATATCTTGTCAATCGAGTATATTTGATGTCCTCTTGTCTATGCGGTTATCGGCCAGCTTGTCTTGAATAGAGGGGCGCGCGAGACGTGTCGACGCCAGTGGCCGATAAGGTGGGGTGGCCGATAATCTGGTACTTGACGTTAGAAAGGCCTGAGGAGGTCTGTACTGGCATACCGTTATCGATAAGCTTACACTTCGCTGTAACCGCATCAACTGCTTGCATAGCTGCATCTCTGCCTTCAGAATCTGATTCTCAGCCTCTCTGGTCCTGCCAACCGTTGATGTGATCCCTGTTCTGAGCATTAGTAGGTGTGGTGACTTGCACAGTCAGCATCTCCTCCACAACGGCCTGCCTATTTCATCACTAGCAACCATGTCTGACGACGATGATTTTATGCAAGATTCTGATGCAGAGCAGTCAGTGGCGGCATCACAGTTTCATCACATCCGTGCTGACCCGCTCTCAGATACGACTTTGAGTATGAAGATGATGACGAGCCCGAGGGCGGTGACGTCGACATCGAGAACAAGTACTACAATGCTAAGCAGTTGAAGGCCGACAGCCCAGAAGAAGCGATCGAAGAGTTCCTTGGCGTGCAGGCCATGGAAGAAGAGAAGGGAGACTGGGGCTTCAAAGGCCTCAAGCAGGCAATCAAACTCGAGTTCGCGCTTGGCCGCTACGATGATGCAGTCAAGCACTACATCGAGCTGCTCACTTACGTTAAGTCCGTAGTGACTCGCAACTACTCGGAGAAATCGATCAACAACATGCTGGACTACATTGAGAAGACGGCCAGCGATAATACAGCATTCAAGTGCATGGAAGAGTTCTATTCTCTTACCCTCGATACCTTCCGACAGAACAACAACGAGAGACTTGCGCTCAAGACGAATCTCAAGCTGGCCAAGCTATTTCTGGACAAGAAGGACTACAAGCAGCTGTCGGCCAAAGTGCGAGAAATTCACCAGGCTTGTCAGAAGGGGGACGGCACCGACGACCCTGCCAAAGGCACGTACTCCCTCGAGGCATACGCTCTCGAGATTCAGATGTATGCTGAGATGAAGAACAACAAGCGCCTCAAGGCTATCTACCAGAAGGCACTGACTGTTCGGTCCGCTGTTCCCCATCCCAAGGTCCAGGGTGTCATTCGCGAGTGTGGCGGCAAGATGCACATGAGCGAAGAGAACTGGAAGGATGCTCAGAGTGACTTCTTCGAGTCGTTCAAGAACTACGATGAGGCCGGCTCCATGCAGCGTATCCAAGTCTTGAAATACCTAGTGCTCACCACCATGCTCATGAAGTCGACCATCAACCCCTTCGATTCGCAGGAGACCAAACCGTATCGCAATGACCCTCGCATCTCAGCCATGACAGACTTGGTAGGTGCTTACCAGACAAACGATATTCACCGGTATTCGTCGATCCTGAGCGACAACCAAGATCTGCTGGCAGATCCATTCATTGCAGAGAACATCGATGAAGTCAGTCGCAACATGCGCACTCAAGCAGTTTCGAAACTGATCGCTCCATACACACGCTTCACGCTTCCATTTGTGGCGAGGCAGATCAAAATTCCGGTAAGCGAGGTGCAGGACATCCTGGGCGTCTTGATTGTGGAAAAGAAGTTGAAGGCCAAGATCAATCAGGAGAATGGCACAGTCATAGTCAACGGAGCAGACAGTATAGACCATGTCCAACGGCTCCGCGACTGGACATCAGCCATAGAGGGGCTGTTTACGACTGTGCTCAATGATGGCGAGGCGTACAGAGTCGACGACAGTCAAGCACCCTCGTTGGGAGGCTTGGGGGGTTCGTTCGCAGGTGTTCTTGACGGAAACGCATTCGGAGGAAGGGCGCAGGGAAGAAGAACTGGTGGTCGAGGAGCTCGAGGGGCCAAAGGGCTCCCCATTTTCCAAAGTCAAAGTAGCCGTGACTGAACCAATGATCGAACGCGACGGAGAAGATCTTGCAGATTCGATGTCACGACAGCCATCCAGGACCAAACGCGATGCTGTGATCCA
This sequence comes from Chaetothyriales sp. CBS 134916, assembly GCA_003709845.1. NCBI lineage: Eukaryota > Fungi > Ascomycota > Eurotiomycetes > Chaetothyriales > Domatiomycetaceae > Domatiomyces > Domatiomyces globalis. Next base: position 62,652 of record QQXO01000091.1, read on the forward strand.
TCTTGTGCGTGCTTGCACAGCATCCCCGACGACGGGACGATACGATACCCATGCGTCTTGTCACCAAAAGCGGCCCGGAAGACAACCACTCAGGTTGCAGGAGTGACAGAAAGTAGGGGACCGAATACTACGACCTGGATTATGATCCCTCAAGTAATGAAGAATTGACACTCAATTGGACTTGCCGACAATTAGAAGGGGACGGCGGCTCAGCTAGGATGTAGAGAGATGGTCTGAGTGGTCTGGCGAACCATCTCGAAACAACATTCTAAATCGGAAGCGATACGGTGCCAGGTCGGTGTGTAGTCTCCGGGTATGTACTATGCTATTCCATTGGTGTGGTCCTGTCTCCATTTCTCAGGCTAACTCTATACCCCAAGCCCTGCTTCTCCCTCCAAAGTGGGACGAGTGGCCAGAAATGGTACGCCAAAGTTGGACATGGGAGGAATGGAAAAGTATGTGCACTCGCCTCGGCCCTTTTCTTTTCTCTTGGTGACTTCACTTGTTCAACGCGTATTAAGTATCTAGTCCAGGGATGGGTGAGGGCTACATTTGTTTTTCTCCTCAGCTTTCCTATCCCTGCATTGCGGGCTAATATCTGCCCAGCTTCGAGGTAGTATCTCATATACAAGCACCGATAGCTCGTCGAAGGTTCATGTACCTCGGGAGACATCAGTGCCTTGACTGGGATGAGGGTACGCAAGCTATTCCCTGGCGTAGCGGAAACGAGCTAGTGTTTTGACCACAGTCCATTCAATTCGACCCTTGCAGTAGCCTCAGACTGAGCGAACTATGTTTCCTCCCCCAGTAGTGCACTCTGAGGTACCTGCTTATTCCTGCGTCGCGATAACACAGCCCGGATTGCAGACCGCTGTTACCGTACACATTGTGTTCGCTGAGTGGAGATTTGGTGGAGGCGTTTGGCACCTTGGGAACAGAGTACGGCCCTAATTGCCATTTCCCGAGCCGCAATTGCGTCAACCCACCTGCGAATCTCCCGCGCCGCTGCCTCCGTTCTGAGCAGTTGTAAAAGCTGCCTTGTGGCATAATTTCCCCGTAGTCGCGAGCCGGGGTTCGCGCGTGGGCGCTTCGACGCGCTTCTGTCACAGGCTACTGTACTTCTACACACTAGGGCTCTTCTTGGGGTCAGCACTTGACAGCTGAGGCTCTGCCACCGCTACAATATCAAGCAAGACGTTTAGGGGGTAGGAGTTGGGCACTGGAGCAAGCTTCGATATCCAGTTTGTCCTCTATTTCCGCCGCCAATCAGGCCCCAGTCAAGAGTTCAGCGCCTGTGCACTGGCGGCCCCTGTGGCTTATCGTCAGGTTTGCCTGTGCCTGTGCGCTCCCTCTGCTTGCCTCGGTGTTAGTTAATTCGTTCAGCGGAGAATTGATAGCAAATGATTGATCTAAGCTAGCGCAACCGGGGCAAAAACTTTCTGGCTCCGCTTCGCTTCGCTTCTCATCAATGCTGCCTTCCATCACCAACCTCACATCTTCCTAGCCTCCATTTAGCCTCTGCCACTCCACCACGTTCCCCCCCGGAAGGACCTGCCACTTGCCGTCGGGATTCGTGCCGCCTTACCACCCGAGGTCCCTGGTGTGAGCCCCACTCCTCCACCTTGGCACTAATTTGAGATCGAGGGTGTGCACACCTCAGGATGCAAAGTATCTAGACAATAACATGACCAGGAACTCTTTGCATCGGCGTTGTCCCTATTCGGCTGCACCTGCTCGGTCCCATCGGTTGGCCTGAGTGTAGATACTCGAGACTCATTGTCATCAGCATCTGGCGCCACCTATGTCCTTGTTGCTCTTCACGTATGTTCAACTTGCACGGAAGCCCTCTCTTTAAGCCCTCCCCACCCCGTATGCATCGCCTTCGTGGCTTCCAGTCGCCCCTTTACTATGTGTTCCTCTCCCATAGCCGCTCTGCCAATAGGGTCGGCTTCTTCTCCCTTAGGACCGACATGTCTCGACAATCCCCACCACTATTACCATCATCGTCGCTACCTGAATGTTCGTCAAGGACCAAACATTAACTTTATTCCCACCTCGCAGAGCTTGCATCTGCCCAGAATCGACAGCCACCACTCTCAGCAAGCCGCCACTATGGTAGTGCCGAATCCGGACGAGATGGAGGAGTTCCAGAAGCTGTCGGACCAATATCAGCCGGACTTGAGGGCGAGTGCTACGCGCGCGTTGTGAATAGGCGTCCGTAACTGACCTATCTGTTAGGGGCCTCTAATCAGTGCGAGGCTGCCGTTGACCAACCTCGTGACTGAGTATGCTCAAGCTGACCCTACCTACGTCGCGAAGACTCAGGTAAGCTTTTAGCCTCCTTTTCGTGCTTTGCCAAACCTGACCTTCCCAGGCCCTGGCAAGAACCTGTGAGGCATACAGACGGATCATCGGCGATGGTCAATGTGGCTGGCGAGGCGAGTTACTAATATCGAGCCTAGGTCGTTTACTAACACATCGTAGGCACAGTCTTCGGGTACTTCGAGATTCTTCTCAGGTCGGCCGACCATGGACTGGTCATTCAAGAGCAGATACGTATCCGGTCGTACAACGAGATGATGAAGAGCGTTGGTCTCGAAGTTGAACTGCTAGAGATCATGTTTGAGCACACGTTCGAATTATTCGAGACCATCCGCCATGCCATCGAATCCGGCAATCTCGCAGACTCGGTGATACTGAACGCCTTGAACGATACCAATGTTTCCGATTCTATCGTCTACCATTTCAAGGCAAGTTGTCTGGAACGGGACCGGGGTGAATTTACTAATCAAGACACTCAGACGATGACATCTGCCTACATGGCAGCGAATCCCGACAGCTTTCAGCCATTTCTCGAGATGCCGCTCCACGAGTATCGACAGCTCAGAATAGACCCGACAAATCAAGAAATCGATCAGATTGGGCTCCAAGCGTTGACCACTGGGGTAATTGCGCCTGGTGGCATCGCTGTGGAAGTCCTCTATCTCGATCGAAGTGCTGGCGATCAAGTCACCCCACATAACTTTGCTCCTCACATCGCGGCGCTGGCCACCGTTCGACTCCTCTACAGACCGTAAGTCTGGTGAGATTACGAGAATCCAGCGAGCTGACAGAGCGCCAGCGGTCACTACGACCTCATCTACCAGTCAGGGCCAATCTATCGGCCGCGGCCTACGATCGTCCACGCTGTTTCCGGCATCCACACCAACTGGATCTCGACCACGCAAGACGACATTAATCATTGCACGGGCCTGATCTTCCCCAATCTGTACTACGTACCCGACGACGAATACTACGGCCACCACGACAGTAATCCCCCATCCACGCCAAGCTTTCTACCACAACCGCAATATTCCAGTCCCGGCTACACCCCCAACGCATATCCTCAACCGAGCTCATACCCCAGAGAAGATGTGCGGTCGCACGCCTTTGTACCTCAACCGCCACCAGCTCAGCCGCAATACCCGGCTACGTCCCTTCCTCCGCCGCCTTTGATATCTCCAGATCCAGCTATTGGCATCCGCGGCCACAGTTTGTCGTCGGGACCAACAAGCCCAGCAGGAGAACCACAGATTCGCTTCACGCAGTACATGGTAAACACAGACCGGAGAAGGCACGAGTCAATACCGCTGGATCCAAGCACCTCGGCAAGGTTAGTTGTCAATCATTTCCTTTCTTTAGTGCATCATTCTGGCCGCGAAACGTAGGGCCATGTTGCTAACTTGGTGTCAACAGTTTCGCACAGAACCGGAACTATTACCGTAACTCTAACTTCGAACCTGAATGCTGGTCACCAGACGATGAGTACAATACCAGCAACAACAGCTTCGGCAGCAGCAATAGTAGATGAAGCCAGAAAATCCTAATTGACACATCCGCTATGCCGTCTCTAGTCATCCTTAAGCTAGCTAAAATTGTTTTGAGGTCGGGTCAGTCCGACCACCATATTCCCTCCACATCTAACTGCCATTTAAGCCCCAAACAAGGACAAACACATACATACACACATACATACATACATGCATGTGGAATGAGTGTGTTCCTCCACTTTTCCCATTGGCTGTTGGTTTTCGCATGCACATCGCAACCATTCAACCACGCATCCATCCAGCATCATGAGCAAAATATCGAACAAGTAAGCAGGCGAGCAAGGAGAGTGAGGAGTAGGAGATGCCATGGAAGTGGCACGGCTGACTCGATACCAGAGTCGCCTTTTTTTCTCTGTGTGTGATAAGCAATAAACCAACTCTAGGTCCTAATTTTTCTCTGTGATCGACATGGCGAAATTGTGAGAAAGAATGCATAAAGGAGGCTGTTTTGGAGGATGAGCGCCCAATGCAACAAAAGGAGCCACGGAGAATGCACACACACAGAGAGAGAGCGACAATGATGATTATATATCTCCATTTCCTTTTTCGTTGCTCATCGGCACATATAGCTAGACATACAGATACGCACAAGGTGGAGTTGGCGAGCAGCCTTCTCGCTTCGTTGAGGGACTCAGAGTTGCATGAGGTACTTCCTAGTGCGCAAGGCTGGATGGATGTCGGAATGGCCGGTCCTAGCTACTGTCTACTACCCGCTGCCTGCCGAAGAGCCTCTAATATTAATTCCCGGCAGTGCTGAGTGTGCAGTGAACTACTTGAAGGAATCAAGCAGGTCGGTCGATTGGATGAGGTTTCACTCGATCATCGATAGTTTTTCTCTAGCTGAGGGGGCGGTGAACAACGCTTGTCAAGGTGGATCTCTGAATTGGGACCCCAAGATTTGTCTGAGCAGTTCCTTTTGCAGCTGCTCCTGCTCCTGTTCGCCAGCATCGCTCTTGAGGTGTGAGTGCATTGTAGGACGCAACGACACTACATCGACAGCCTCAACATCGACTTTCCCTCTACTCCTCAATCCCGCTCTGAGGCACTCGGCCAACACACTTGCCACTCTCGCCATATCCCATCCCTTGCCCCTTAGATTGGAGCGAACATCTTCAGTCTCACCGCCACCTTCTTGTTGTTGACGCGCTCGTTCTCTCTCGCGACTTAACCACGTCGTCGCTTTGCCTTCCAACCCACAGGCCACTATCCGCCCAAACCCCCAACTCAAATACCCCTTTGTCATCTCGTCCACCGTGCCCAGGCCCCCGCTTGCCTGCAATCCTTCGTCATCATCGTCGCCGTCAAACACATACCTCTCCCGCTCGCGACTCGTCGCAATGTCCTCATCAAACACATTCAACCCAATCCCATGACTACTGACGCCCCTGGTAACCTGCACGCCTAGCGCGCACACCTTTCTGGTTCTCAGGTTGGTCTCGTCCTCAGCCTCAGGCCCCGGATCCACCATCCACACTCCGGGATCCGTACAGCTCACCCCAACATTCGGCACTCCTAGCCGCTTACACGTGTCGATGACGACGTCTTCAAGAAGCCGCACATATTGTCTTGCTCCCAGGCCGTGGGCGCGCAGATCAATGAGCGGATAGGCGGTTAACTGGCCGGGTCCATGGTACGTGAGTAGGCCGCCGCGGGAGCTGGCGTGGAAAGAAGCCGCGATGTTGTTGCGCGTGAGATAGCGGATCTGAGACGGCGACAGCGGATTGGACTCGAGGTGCCGGCGCCCCACGGTGTAGGTTGGCGGGGTTGAGAAGGTGAGGAGGGTCGGCAGCGGGATCCTCAGTTGCGGAACTCCTTTTCCCGGACTAGTAGTCGTAGTAGTCGAAGGGGACTGGCTGATCCCCTTGCGGTATGCAAAGTATTGCGCTAGGATAGCAGATTGAAGAGCTACCGAAGTGGTGTATGGAATCCGGCCAGGAATATGCACGTGAGACAGGTGGAGAGGCGGCCGGTAACAGTTCGGGGGCATGGATAGAAGTTTTCGGAAAGGGAAACAAGAATTGAGAAGGGGAGATAGGTTGTGAGTTGAAATTACTTAATTACCAATAACTTAGACCAAAAGTTAACTTGTTACTTTGTAAATTTACTAAGACTAATTAATTATTCTAGGAAGTTAAAAACAAAAACTTTCAGCTCGCTTATATGTTGCAGTATTAGGAGGGGCCTGGGGAGGGTAACAACTTACAAACTGGTAAGTTGACAGGGCCAGCGACAAAAAAATGTCCCGAATCCGGGAGGGTGTCGTGGCACCCAATAACCAGTAACTGGCCCCTGCCGATCAAGGTGCGGTACAAAGTACAATGTATGGGACACCTTGTCATCAACAATGTACGTTGATGACAGTTCAGCTGCCGAGTGCTGACTACTCACTTTCCATCTCTGCCTGATCGATCGTGATCGATAACACGGTGGCCTTTGTCTTACAGTACAACAACAATAACAACTACCCCTCTCTTTTCTATAGCACATAATTACCGTACACTTTTCTACTTTGCAAGTCAACATATCCGACCGAACAAACTCTGTGAAGTTAACTTTTATAAAGTTTGTTTTATAGGTAACATAAAAAGCAACAAGGATGCCGGAATCTGCTAATAATACCGGTACTCTATTCGACTCCTTGTTCTCATGGCTGCCCAAAACGGGATCGCGAGCGATTTCCAAACTTGTACTCTCCCTTCTCGCCCTCCTCTTCTCACTCAATCTGGTCGTCACACCCGGCGTCTACCCAACTGGGGGGGTAGTTGCGAGGGGTGGCGGAAAACCGATCAAAGCGGAGCTCGTCGGGCACGCCCAGTTGGGTATTCCTGCCAACCGAGCCGTGCTCACATTGCGGATCACTTCTTCTGGCAATTCGCAGAGCAAGGTGGCTGACGATGTCTGCGGTGCAACGGACGAGATTTTGCGCTTGCTTAGACCGTATACTGCTGCTGCTGCTGTTGCTTCTGCTGCTGATGAGGACGCGGTTGGTACCACTGGCCAGCCAGTACTGACGAGCAAAAACGAGAGCGAAAGCGAAAGCGAAAGCGAAGCCGAAGCTGAAAGTGAGAAAAAGGAGCAGTGGGCGCCCATTGTCAAGCTGAGCGTGAACACAGTATCAAGCGATCTACGCAGAGTGAACGGCTTCTTGTTGGGGGAAAAGGACAAGTATGAAGCAAAGGCTGAAGTGTCGGCCACGTTTGAGGCCAGTCAGGTCTCCGATTTCACTCTGAGCAGCAGCAGCAGCAGCAGCAGCAGTAGTAGTAGGAGTAGTAGAGAGGGGTTCGATTTGCTGTCCGGCATTCTGGCGACAGTTGGCAAGATGCCTAAAGTGACGGTCCAGAGCCTGAGGTGGTCGCTAGACGACAAAACTAGAAAGCAAGTTCTTGCTCAGATCAGGATGGATGCCATGCAGGATGCCGTTGACAAGCTCAGGGCCTACGTCATGCCGCTGCTCGGCAAGCATGTTACCGTCAGAGCGGTGAAGCTGTCAGAGGTAACTTTCCCCAGGTCAACGCTGGAGGCCGTGGTGATGATGGATCATCATCAGCAGCAGCAGTACACCATGTACGATGAGCTCGACGCTACCACTGTAGTAGGGAGAGGATCAGCACCACACGATGAGAAATTTAGCCTCGAGCCCAGGGTGCTGGATGTGAGAGCTGAAGTTGATGGCGAATTTGAAGTCTCGCCCTGTGCGACTGAGAGAGCTGGCGAGGCTTTGCGGCACTGGTGGAGATGGTGCTGTTTGGAAATTAGCGCCCTAGGGGCGAAAATTGTAGTGAGACGATAAGTTAATGATATATTGACAGGCTGTAGACTTCTACCATATGATAAAAAATGAAGGACTAACCACTTTCCGGCTAACAAAACGTCTTCCCAGCTCCATTCTACACTAACTCGCTCATTTCGCCGCTAACGAAGCGTCTGCTGTCTCGATACCGGCCCTTGGCTACCTTGTTTGACACCACCGCCTTCCGCGGACTTGTCGGCGCCGGCAGTCCGGTGTTCCTCATGATCAAAGGAAGAGCGTTGAGGACCTTCTTGTTGCCTTCGTAGTAATGGTTGACGAAACCACCAGCCAGGAGCCTGCGGATGGCATACAGCCTCATCAGCTTCCACCAGTGATCTACTCTCATCTCGCCTTCCCGGTGGATCCTGACCGTCATGCGGGAGGAGTTGTTGGTCTGCAGTCCGACACGCGGGTCTCGCACCGTCATAGCTATCGACGTAAAAGCCTGATGCAGTTGCTTCTTGTCACGCCTGCTCATGGACTTGGTGCTGAGGGAAGATAGCTCCGTGACTCTGTCCAACACCTCTGGCGTGTTGTGGAAAGCATTGTACCGTTTGATTAAATCCGGATCGCCGGGCCTGTCGTCGTCATCCGAGCCGTCGCCGTCAGCTGTTTCTTCATCCGATGAGGCATCATCCTCTTCTCGCGGCGTATAAGACTTCTCATACAGCAATGCGATGTTTTCACCGGCCGCAACCTGTACTTTGACATCAGCCGAATCCAGCTGGTCGAGGAAGACAGCGATGGCATCTTCAGATTCTGCTTCAAGGTCCTCAATCAGTGTGGCGAGGAGGCCGTAGGTCTGCAAGGCAGCCGTCACAACGTCACTGTTGTCATCAGCGTCGACAAAGGTGCCATCTGTGGAAGCAATCTCCTGAAGATAAGTAAGCTTGTCAGAAATCTCGGCTTCATCGGCGCCACCAAAGGTCAGGCAGATGCCGAGACTGTAGATGGCTGCTGTTTTCACAGCTTTTGACTGAGAATCCGAAATTGATCTGAACAGTGTAGCAGAAACTGATTCGTAGATAGTATCATCGGAGAAGGATATGGCCGTAAGAGCTATGGCACGAAGGGCCAGCATTGCTTCCTTCTCTGATGTCTCGGCCTTGACCGATTTGCCAAATGCAGCCAAGAGTACGTGCACATGACCATAGAGGACGTCGCCCAGCAGATGAGAAGTGAGACATGCCACGTAAGTCTGCAAGCTCTCTTCTCGACTCTTACTGTTGCTGCTCTTTCTGTCGAGCAAGTCGGCGATGCTGTCTGTGAGCTGCTGCTTGACGACGTCGGGAGTTTGATCATTCAGATCATCAGCCTCGAGGAGGGCATCGATCGAATTGATGCTTTGGGTGGTATCGTCACTCAGATTGCCCGCACCGTCTTCATCGTCCGAAACATCTCGAGAAGTGACGCGTGAGGCAACGCGCGAGGCTGGCTTAGATGACTCTCGCGATGATTGCTTTGAACGCGCCTTCCTGGACGTGGTCTTGCCACTCTCAAGGGCGCGTCTGCGTAGATCTTCATGCATTGTGAGGTTGGCGTGATTCGTGTTAAGATGTGGTTTTGGTGTTTGTGTTTTGCTTATTATATGATTACTTAGCCGTGGTCAGGTCCTGAACTAGATGTCGCCCAGCTGTCACCCTTTAGGTCTCAGTCGTGGATGGAAGTGTGAAGACGAGTACTGAGAGAATTCCATAAGGTAGAAATTCACTCGAAACAGGCAAGTGAGGGCAGATGTGCGTGTTAAAATCGTCCACGTCGCGAAGCGGTCGAAGGGGCGGTCTGCCTAGAATTGGGTAATTATTAAATAAGATGTGGGTGGCTGCACGTGCGGACGCCAAGCACCCCCTGTCTGGCTCAAATGACGTCAGGTACTGCCGTCACCAGCCACACCTTCCGAGGTCTGGACACTGTGGCGTTGTCGATATAATTATCACATAGAAGTAACTAGAAACGACAAGAACAGGCCGACGAAGAGCGATTTATCATCGGTTCTTACTCGCATTGTCACGTTACTGGTTTGAGACCCCTGTTTGGAACCCCCGTTTTCGTCATCCTACACAAGCCGCTTATCGTTTGCCGACCTATCCGAGATGTCTACTGCCGTTGTCTCTGGCGATGACGATGTCCTCGAGCCCACGCTGCAGAATCTGATCGACCAGAAGACACTGAGATGGATCTTTGTGGGTGGCAAGGGCGGTGTCGGCAAGACCACGACGTCCTGCTCACTGGCCATCCAGATGGCCAAACACCGCAAATCGGTGCTTCTCATCTCGACTGACCCAGCACACAACCTGTCCGATGCCTTCTCGCAGAAGTTCGGCAAAGATGCGAGGCCTGTTGAAGGCGTACCCAACCTGTCGGCGATGGAGATCGACCCCAACGGCTCCATCAACGACCTGATTGCGTCGGGCGGTGACGATGCCCAGGACGCCATGGCCGGGCTGGGCGGCGTGGGCAACATGATGCAAGACCTGGCATTCTCTATACCGGGCGTCGACGAGGCCATGTCGTTTGCCGAAGTGCTCAAGCAAGTCAAGAGTTTGTCCTATGAGGTTATTATCTTCGACACTGCGCCTACCGGTCACACGCTGCGCTTCCTGCAGTTCCCCTCTGTGCTCGAGACCGCGCTGGCCAAAGTATCACAGCTCGCCAACCAGTTTGGCCCGATGCTGAATTCGGTGCTTGGCGCCCGCGGCGGCCTGCCCGGCGGAGGTAACCTCGACGACCTGCTGTTGAAGCTCGAGACGCTGCGAGACACCATTTCCGAAGTCAACACGCAGTTCAAGAATCCAGACTTGACGACATTTGTCTGCGTCTGTATCGCCGAATTTCTGTCACTGTACGAAACGGAACGCATGATTCAAGAGCTAGCCAGGTTCAAGATCGACACTCACTGCATTGTCGTCAACCAGCTCCTCTTTCCCGAAAAGTCAAACGACTGCAAGCAGTGTAATTCACGACGGAGGATGCAGAAGAAGTATCTTGATCAGATCGAGGAGCTGTACGACGAATTCAATGTGGTCAAGATGCCGCTGTTGACTGAGGAAGTCAGAGGCCCGGACAAGCTGAAGAGGTAAGAAAACACCACCACCAGCGCCCTTGAGACAATATTTGCTAACTTGCATCACCAGCTTTTCCGAGATGTTGATCCACCCTTACAAGCCTGTAGAGTAGAAAAGAAACATTGCCAAGACTTGAACAGCGCTGTGACTGGGCCAGGCAATCTGTTGTTGTCGTTGATGAGGTGATAATGGTGATAATGGTAGTAGTAGTAGTGATGATGATGATGATGCTGTAGAAGAAGTAGATGTTATATCAAAGAGTTGATTGGCAAAAGCAAAACAAAAGGTGGACAGACGGAATAAGCAGGAGTAGTGGTCTCTGAGTAGAAGTTCATCCTCTTCCGCAATTAAAAGAAACTAATTAAACATAAATTAACGTAGCGACGCATATCATTGACCGACACGCTTTCCGCACCCAACACCACCTCTTAACTCGTTCATGTGTTTTCTCCACAACAACATAATGTCTGTCTTAACTTTTGAAGGACGTATTATTCTTGCTATTGAAGCACTCTGTACTACCAAAAAATGTCTGTCCGATAAGCAGCAAAGATATACCAGATCCCTAAAGCTACGCTCCACCACCAAATAAACAGACGTGTCGCAAAGTTAGAAACTCGTAATACACGACATAGTTTGACCGAAACTGAAGAATTGACACTTGTAAGATATACACTTGACCTAGATTCCAGAGTGTTTCCACCCCTGATTGAAGATATAGAAGATATAGCAGATCTCTTATACATGACACGAGGCGCGCAACATGTCGGCAAGCAAAAGATATCCCGCTTCGTACAACACTGTCCTGAGCTTAAGATATGTTTTTCGTATATTATCATGGTGAATCTGGCTCACATGACAGACACACATATATTGGAACACCTGAATCTTGCAGCAGATTGCAAGGATTCCCATCTTTTTAGGGATTCAGGGCTCCCATGGTCTACTGGCGTTCCAGGCATAACACTAACCCTTGGGTGTCTCAGACACTGCAGAACCCAACAGAAGGCCTTTCCTAATCTGCTTTTGTATGAGATAGGATAGCTAGACACCAAGGAAGTTCTCCAACAACTTTATTCTCGGCTATTAAGCAAATGGCAAAGAGTAATGACATAATTGTACTCGAGATGACCCTTATATACAAAGAGATCTATATACTATACAAGGCCAATAAGGCCCTCTCCAAATGTCGGAGGGCCAAAAAGGCACGTGTATAAGCTGGAGATATACTTACTGTAGAGGATATACTTGATCCGATCGGACAGAAGGATATCGGGGCAGAAGAAATTTGGAGAAAAGACGTCGGAGGGGGATGTTATACGGGTGGGTGCGTCGGGTTCAAGGGCCTGCAGTAAGTGCGGCAAGACTAGGCATAATGTACATACTTGTTAGGAGATAGAAGAATTGGACAGAGAATCAGATTCCAAGTAGATCAATTGAATTTTGCACGTTGTGGTTGTACGATTGACTCAGAAGGTGGTGTTAGTGTGGAAAGTGCGTCGGTTGATGATATGTGTCGCCCGATGAACCACGTTAGATGGAACAACAGTCTGCGCTCGCAGATCCGAACAACGTGACAAGAGACACCACATACGGATTAGCGTGACGAGAGTAGCCCAGAACGTACTGAGATCTTCACACCGATTCATCACTCAAGCGTTGTCGACAGAACGTAGATCCTATAGCGATTCAATCGAATTGGTCAATCCTCTTCACTTCTCCGCCATGGAGAGCCTCTGCCCCTGACACACCTCTAGTTACGCTCCAACATAACTTGCATCGCTGACCCAAGAGCCATCGATCCGTAATCTATCTCCCTTCTTAACCTAGCCATCCGTTACCCGGCGATCGAAACGCCGTCGAGAGTCAGTCCTAGAAAACTCAATCGTGTCCAGACTACCAGACTTGGTTCGGGACTCGGAGATCTCAACAGATGATAATTGACGGATATTGCGTCCATCCATACACCAAGTCTGATCTGAACTCAAACCGGCGAGCAGTTCCTAGGTTAGAACACTGGAAGAAAGAACGATATATTGGAGAAGGCTCATATAGGAGCGTTAGCTTAGAACGATGTGTCAGCGGCCACCATACATGATATTCAAGCTCGCGCGGTCAAGAAATCTCAATTGCCTCTCGGCAACACGTGACTCCGATTGACTATAATCGGGAGTTAGAAGCGGTTACAAAGTTTTCACTACCAAAGGTAAGGGCCTAAGTCTAGTGAAAATCAACTACTTATCCTTTGTAAGTATGAACGCTGCTTCGTCAAATCATTTGGCTGGTTTAACCGAGGTGGCGCTCTTTATATCGCCATGGAATATCTCGAATTCGGCGATCTACAGAACTACCTGAATTAGTCGCCTCCATTATCAGAGAGAGATGCTGGAGATGTCACCTTTCAGATTCTCGAAGGGTTTGCTTATATGCACGAGAATGGCTTTGCTCATAGAGACCTGAAGCCTGCGGTTGGTTAGCCTCACGGCTGCCTTAACTTATTGGTCTATTGGAGGCTAATCCATGGTCCAGAATATATTGCTAACGTTTAAACCTCCCAACAATTGGTGGGTTAAGATAGGTGATTTTGGAATTAGTAAACGTATTGAATATGAGTTAGGCGTGTCGAATACCCTGAAGGGTACGATGGGTTTCATTGCCCCTGAGCTTCATGGATTCACTAAGCGAATAAATGATTATGCGCCTGATCTCTGGTCTCTAGGAGAGATTTCATTTCGTCTGCTTACAAAACAATCAGCCTTTGAGGACCTAGGACTTCTTGCTAATTATGTTCAATACCCGACGATATTCCCTTCATCTGTACTGCACGCTCGCAACGTCAGTGATTATGCGCTCAATTTCATTCTATCAGCTATGGGACCGCTCCCAGATAGGCGGCCGCTCCCAGATAAGCGCATAACGTCACAAACTGCGCTCGCTTATCCTTGGATGAGGATATACAACTTGGAAAATCCAGTGCTGGATCTGATGATTGAGAACCACAAAATTTCCTTAACGGTAGACTCTATGTCTGAACGGTTGGGCGCCTGGACTATCTTCCCCTCTAGTCCAGATAATCAAATGCAAACGGAAAGAGCTATATCTTAACCTAGACAGAACTCGTGCTCGGGCCTACCGTCCTCTCGACAAAGCTCACAAGCACCCGTATAACAGCATAAGGAACAATACCCAACGCCTCGTCCGCTTGGCGATGTAATTGCTCAGACCAAGCAGCTTATCAGGTCCCTCGGACCTGGCGGGATCGGGGACGATGTCGAGAGAAAGAGAGGATCAGTAAGAAGAGGGACAAGGAAGAGAAATAGAGGTAGACAGAAGACTCAAGACTCGAAATAGCTGCCTATAGGGGCTGCCTATGAGCTATCTGGGTCTATTAAGTCTGTCTGAATTGATATGATTCTAAAATAAGCTGGAGAAATGAACGAGTGTCAGATAACGCTCGGTGCCGCCAAGGCTTGGCACGTGACACAGCTCGTGGGCCACAAGGGCTAGGTCAAGGGCGTGGCCTTCTCGCCGGACGGCGGCGTCGTCGCGTCCTGCTCATACGACAAGACGGTGCGGCTGTGGAGGTGTAAGAAGGTAAAAGCAGCTTCCACCCCACCCACCACCTACTGTCTCAGCGTTTCTTACTATGGCAATGAATACCATTCATAGGCAATCTGCCAACATTGGGTAATCTATCGGCTCCCACTTTCCCTATCCCTTTCCACCTCATCTTTTTGCGTCCCGCCAACCCCACAAATTCTTATCTTTGTCCAAGGAACGATGAATAATCCGTGCAGATTGTGGATATCCTCCCTTGTTCAATTCAAGCATTGCCCTCTGTAACGAGAGGGTTGCTTGAAACCCAAACATGCTCTATTGCAGAGTCCAATAAACATAAGAGGACACCAAGTACTAACATCTGTCCCGGTGTCACGAGCCACCCGGCGTGGCGAGCCACTTAATTTTTCAAAGCGCTCCCAGTCTCTTGTTCGCGAATATATAAAGTT